>UYYA01000703.1:0-37103 GCA_900624975.1 Angiostrongylus costaricensis | reverse complement strand
TTTTTCACCGACGAAATGGCATGTCGGATTTCGGAAGGGTGTACTGGTACAACATATCCATCGTCTTTTATTTCATATAACGGAACGTAGACGTGGCTATCGAACAGATTTGAGTAGTATTCGTGAATGATTTTCTCCATTGTCTTTCTGGACGCTGTAAGTGTTCCGTCTGGTCGTCGGAGTACATCCATCTTGGTCTTGTATTGGGCCAAGCTTCGGAGGGTTTAGCGAATGCTTCTCCCAGCCTCTGCAGTTTCGACCATTACTGTTGCTCTTTTCTCTTTAAGATCTTCTTTTATCGCCTGTCTGCACTGTTTTGCACGTTCAGAAGTTAGATCGCGGTTTCCTGCAGCTCGTGATTCCATGCTGCCATATCAGCTCGAGTCTTTCTGGATACAGGCGTCTACTGGTAACTTTCGAACTCTCAGCTTCCATAGCGCAAAGGTGAAGATGATGAATGAGCCGATTGTATTCCTCGTCGATGTTATCTACGACGGCACTTTCCCACCAGCCGACTAATGAATTGAATAACTCCTAGTTTACGGTGGTTCTGGGACTTCGCCTTTTGAATTTAGCGGCATTTTCTCCTTTCAGCGAGAAATAGAATCTTGCACGAGGGAGACGGTGAACTGATACCGTGTAGAACTTTGGGATAACGGCGACTTCGGTTAGGTAAAACCTTCTATTTACTATGATGTGGTCTATTTCGTTATGGTACTCTCTACTGGGGGACTTCCATTTGCATCGTTGAGGGTGGGATTTTTGGAATTGCGAGTTACCATGGATGGTCTTCGTCCTCATGATAAACTCAGATAGCCGCTCACCCTGTTCGTTCCATTCTAATCCATGGGTCGCAATGTGACGTTCTTCAGACGTTCTTCTTGGTCCAGTCTTGGCGTTGAAACCTCGAATGATGACCTTGAAGAATGTATGGTCTTCTCTGTAGAACTTCACCAAGTCCATATTGAACGCTTCGACTTCTTCTTCGTCATAGTTTGATGTCAGCGCGTAAACGACGAAGATTGTCAAATCCGGAATTTATCCACGTCTTTTAAATCATAAACGTCCCATTCGGGTTGTAAACTGTTCGAAAGAACCGATGTTCATGGACAAACTGGTGTTGACAAGAACGCCGGTGCCGCCAACTCCTCTGCTATCGCGTGTTCCGACGAACAGTTCTTTTTCGGTGTCATAGACGGCTTTGAATGGGTGGCATCGTATCGTCTCGGTCAGGCCGATAACGTCGTGCCTTATTCTTTTTTTTCGCATGAGCAAGTCTTCTATCCAGAACGCGGATGCAAGTGTTTGTGCATTGTAGGTAGAGATTGTCACCATAGTTCTTTGTAATCCAGGCAGCTTCCATTGGCTCCGAAATTTTAGCAGCCTCTCCGTATTCGTCCTACCCAACACTGCGAAATTGGGGGCTCTTTCGCAGTCAGGGGAATGAGGTCCGCTTTTTTTTTACCGTGTTTAGCACTTTGATACCCAAGTATAGCTTGCTGGGCTTTGAACGTGGGGCTCGGGTATACTCACGGGTAACTTGCCAGGCTCTCGCACAGTGGACATGGAGCTTATTTGTTGGAGGCGAATCTTAACCGCCTCCCATATACTTCCCAGTCACTTGATTGCAGGCTTTTGGCCCTAATTGACTAGTAGAATACAATCCGCATAAGCAAGAACGCACCCACACACGCATGCGTGAATACGCCTAGCAAATACCCAAAGTATGTCCCAAATCAACGCAGCAGAAAGAGGGTGTCAATCCCTTGGATTCACCTGCGTCTCAGAGAACCAAGGTCGCTTTTGTTTCCCAATTAATCCCCAATCCTCCACCTGGGGACGCGCCACGTAGCCTCGGAACTGACTGGCTCGAGATCCTTCATATGAGGGAGATCTGTGGGAGGTCTGCTATAGGTTTAGAAAATTTTCAGCTCCTTGCCAATCTAAAAGTTGTCGTCAGCTATTGATAAATTAACGTCGAACATCGTATGTTAAAAACTTCGTTTCTTTTTTAATGAGCTCTGCAAGTTCGAAACAGCAAGTTTTTGACGGTAGCGAAGCTCTCGACTTTATTGATACTGTCGAAATTTTTGTCATAAATTTTCCGAATCGTGGCAACATCTCAGGAAACAGTGAGTGAACTAGGTAAATTCCTTCTTTCTTTGAAGAGGCGATTATCGCTTAGAAAATATTGGAACGGCCTTTTTCGAAATTGTGGGTTAAAGATGAAATGAGTGAGGAAATGTTTTTGATGCTCCATTTCCGTGGTGTAGGTTTCAGCATTGTACAGTCCAGTCGAGAGGAAGATTTCTGGAGTTGTGATCTATTATAGATGGTCTTGTTGATCTCTGTTAAATAGGGATTCTTTCATTTCGGTCAATGTCTACTTTTTATCTATAAGCTAATACGATGTTTATATCAAACCTTATCCGTGTGGATAATTTGGCGTGTTCGATTTCTATGGGGCGGCAATGATTTGAGTTGATTGTCCAAGGCCGTTCGTCTATGTGATATGGGTTTCAGTGAGTGGAATCATCTAAACTGCTGCGCCGATGGCATGAAGTTACTTCACTCAGTGCTTGCCTTTCATCCAGGATGGTTGTTGATTGACTGATCTTTGCAACATGTCCTGCCATTAAAAAAAAAGGAATAGGCAGTAAATAAAAAGGTTGGGATTGTGATTATAAATATAGCTTCAGCTTAACTGGGTTCAATGCCGATTTGGGCTCCTCAGATCAATCCCGTTGACGGGTGATTCCTGATGGCAAAAGATCGATAGAACTAGCTGAGAGACAGGCGAAAAGAAGGACCCGCATGGTGTGGTGGTGAACGCGTTACTCACCGGAAACGACAATAGCGAGTTCGTTCCCCACCGCAAGCACCTGCGGTTTGAAGTTTTGCAAATACCTCAGCATTATATAAGTTATATTTCGCAACTTTCCCTGCCATTAGAAAAAGGAATAGGCCGTGAATAGAAAGGTTGAGATTGACTGATTGTCCGTTTTTACGAAGTTATTGTTCTACAGTCAGTCCATCGTGCAGGAGTTGGCATTAGGTTAGCTTGCATATACCGAAGTAGTCCTCCCACTTGTCTCCGATTGTTTTTAACAATGAAATTGTTGATTGCATGTCTATTTAGAATGTCTCGAACTCGTCTTTGTCTTGACTTTATATCGGTGCGAAGACGATGAAGCTAGTTAATGTACGTATTTGCCCACATTTGTTGCGACGTTCATCATGAAAGTACACATTTTCCCCTATTTTTTATTTTGAAAACTTCAGGTTTTAACTTAACCGAAATGTGTGGAGGTAAAGGATCAGGAATGGAATCAGGCTGCATTCCACAAGAATAAACGATATTCTTTTCGAGTGGCTGTGAAAGATAGATGGGTTTAAGCGAGCGAAACAAGTATATTATAGTAGTACAGCTGCCAAAAAACGCGAAAAAAAAAAAACAGTTTTCAACGGCTTATATGAAGAATGGATTTGCCTTGTACTGAGAAATTAAATGGAAGTTCCATTCATCTGTGTTATACGCTGTAGCTTCCTAGTCCTATCTCCTTAGCCAAAGGAAGCGAAGACCATTACACTTTCTGTATAAGTAGCTCTCTTAGTTCTGTCGGTACACATGTAAGGCTTATTTGTTTGATAAAATTGCGAGCGCGTTTAAATGTAATCCCTTGTTTCTTGATTATGGGCCTTTATCAGGATCGACGTGCGGGATATAATCAGGATACACATAGACATTTCTTTGTACATATCCGCGAGTATGATTTCGTGTATATGAAAGGCGTAATTATTCAAGCGTGCAGTAACCAATAGTGTATCCTTTGAAAGGTCGATGAAAATGATTGCTTTGGTCGGCACATAACTCTTATCCGAATCTTGAAACAGTTCACTTAGCTCAGCTGCACAACTAACCCCTTCGAGATCTTTCATGTTTGGGTAATTATCAGAATCTCGGTTGTTATAGGATAGCGGTGAATAACGCCATTGAGTGTGTGATCGCTCCTTTTGTGTTGCTGGTGTGCTTATGTGACCCGTGCAATTCTTTTTGGGTGTTTCGAGCCCGCAGTTTAACACATGTTTTCAGATTGGAAAATCCTTACGTGCTGATGAGGAACCGTCAACAGAATTACCTGCGTACAAACTTAGCGCTGGTTTTGCAATTGGTCTGATATGTCTTGGGCTAGGTGAGGGACTCTTTGTCTGGAAGTTTAATGTTTTAATATCACATGGTCAATGAGCACGTGTGACGCAGTGGTTGGAGGCACCATTGCGGCACACACGTGGAACTGATCCCCTTTCCCATGGTCCACCAAGCCTTCCATCCATCCGGGGTCGGCAAATTGGTACCAAATTTGTCTGGGAGGATAGCAGTACTGCCTCGATACATCGGTAGGCCACCGCGAGTCATTGTAAATGCCAGATTTGCATTCAGTCACCTCCAAACGATGTTTAATTTTTTTATCACGTCGTTTGTTCAGCAAGATTTCTGTCTGTTGAAAATTCATATTCTAAAAAGAAACTCGTAAACAATTTTCGACGCAAGTTGTGTCTTGAAAAAGCCAACTTCTGTTTTTGATAAAAGTCTGCAGAAATGATTTTCTAAGCTTATAACAGTTAAGGAGATGAAATCGCAGAAGCAAGGCCTCCGTTCAAACAACCACTGCCCTCCATTCCTGATCGACTGCGAACATTGATGATAGGTGGACCGAGGGCAAGTTTCTTTAAATTAGAACTTTCTTTCATCTTTATTCGTAAGTAATGTACTCAGTTTTGTATTCCACGATGAATCTCGTACAATTGATTCTAATTTTGTTGCCATTATCGTGAAAAGGGCTCAGAACTATTTAATGAGGTCTGTAAATATGAGTGCACATTTACTTATACATTTGTAAGACCCGACGAGACCCATTTGTCTTGTGTTACAACAGCAGTTTTTAAATTGTTTCGTTCATACCATAATGTGAGCTTAATACAAATTAACTGCTAATATCTAACGATGGTGAAAGAATCATAGGCACGTATTTTATTGGAAAAGCAGCTGTTAGTGTGAGCGATTAACCATTGCTAACCAGTTTTGACAGTATAAACCAACGACGGCTTCGTTGAGGCATATTGTTCCTTTGAGGACGGTACACTCACTTGGACGGTCGTTGCGATGTGAGACGCTACAGCCTCGTTTGCAAACTCGTTATTGTTATCTACCATAGAACGTGCTTTTCTTTGCGCAGTAACGGAAGCTAAGATCCTAATACGCTAACGCTGCTGTTTTATGCAACCAGTGTGATCTGATTAGACTTCGAATAGACTAGTGCAAGTGGCTTTGCTCTCTCGCCTTAGGAGTGTACACAATTTTTATTACTTTCTGGTCTGTCCACCTAGTACAGTCGGCAGGTGCCATGATACTCACAGAAGACGTTGACGTTCAAAATGGAGCGCTTCAGTTCTTCCATAAGATATTGCCGGATTTTACTATACATCACATTAAGAACGACCTGGTAATAGGCGATATTTGGCGCCACAAGATTTGTTAAAAGTGCACATAAATTGAAGACGGTAGCTAATGGGTATCTTTTGGAAAGGATACACAAACCATATTAAATACTAGTAAACGCGTTGTATATCTTCGAGCTGATGTTCGAGTTCGGAGTAGACACAGTTACTGCTGAAGACTGCGCACATGGTTCAGGTGCTTGATGTGCTAGATCATACAGTGATCAGTTTATGAAATATTAGAGGATTTATGGCGATACTATAGACTTACATTTAATATTAAACCAAGGAGTATTTTGTGCGCCATATGGCCTATTCGAAGTTTCGAAGTTCAGCGTGTTTACTACGAAATGAAATCTGAAGTTTAGCAATTGAAATGAGGAAGAGTATGACTAATCACATTAACTTAATTGTTTCCAATGTATATTACCCACTTCGTCAGAATTTGCGCGGATGCGAAGTGGTTGCAGAAATTTACTGCAATTCACAAAATGTCTATCTTCCCGATTCGTGCTTACGAGATCAATCCTGTTGACGGGTAATTGCTGATGGCACTGGTAGATGGAAAACTAGCTGAGGGAAAGGAGGAAGAGACACGCATGGTGTGGTGATGAATGCATCAACCCTGGGAAGGATAAATAGCGTTTTCGTTCCCCACCGCAAAAGCCTGCAGTCCGAAGTTTTTCAAGTATCTTAGGATCGTTTTGATTGTATTTCACATAATAGCTTGCGGTGGAAAATTGTGGTGGGCACTAATTAAAAGGTTAGTGTTGTGATATTTCTCTTCCTTTTCGTAGTTGTCAGCTATCCTAATTTACAGAACAGATGCGTATTTATTCAACCCCAGTTGCTAACGTGTTCAGATGTTCAGGCCACAACTATGACTTCTCAAGAAAACAGATCAAATCATGTTAGGGTTGGTATCTTTATTAAAAATTCTCCACAATGGCTATAATATCAGTGCGTTAATGGCTGAGATATTCCTGAATTTGCGTTTTCTTCAAAGGGAATTTCTGTTAGTTCAGGAGGGCACTAATGTGAACGTGCACATGACAGCTCATCCAGCTACGATTGCCCTAGGATTGATGTACATGCGCACAGGAAATTTGGAAATTGCTAGAGACCTAGAACTGCCGGCCACAATATCTATGCTTGAAGAAATACGTCCTGATGTGGTTAGGAGAGCTTTAAATTATGTATACTATATCGAGTTCTATGTTTAATATTCTCTTCTGAAAATGCGCCACCAACTACCTACTTTCCTAGATCTTTGTGCGTGTGGTAGCTCGAAGTTTAGTGCTTTGGGACATGATAGAACCAACATGTGCTTGGATTGACAAGCAGGTAAGGAGGAATATCATGAATCGTTTGCTATTCCTTCGTTTCTTAAATATGTGTTCCCTAAATTTTTTACTGTGAAATCCATAGAATTTCCTGAGATGGATTGCTTTTGTGTACTTTTTCTTCTCTTCTCTTTGCTACGTTTTTGTGCTCTGCTTTTCTTTACTGATGTTATTTTTAGATTCCAAATATTATTCATGAATATGCACTTGCGGTGTTGAAGTTTCCATCAAATATCGAAGTAAATATTACTGACAAAGAACAGGCTTACTGGGATGAAGTGGTGGATAAGGAGACAGTGGCAGAGGTGTGGTATTTTTCATGTCTTGTTGTAAATGAATCAATTTTTTCTTCTCAAGCAAAGATATTCGTAATGTAAGATTTTCTGACATTTAGGTGTACCTATACGCAATGACAGCAGCGTGTTTCGTAATGGCACTTAAATTTAGTGGAATCATTGGTGATAGGTATGAAGACATTCTTAAGATACTGGTAAGCTTGTGTTTAGGATGTTATGCATTTTCCCATAATAAATAAAGGGTTCGTTGTGGGATAATCTAGTGCAGTATTTTAGTGTACGATTTATACTATGTACTGCGACCTCCTAACGGTTTACCGCCTCATCGTGCCTTTTAGATGTTCCTGGGTATCGGACTGCCGTGTACAGCGTGGTATCTATCCCCCCAGCAGGGTCTCACAAGCGGGGAAGCAGTCCGATATTTACATAAGAAACCCAGCTAAGAGTAAACCAAAACAAAGATCCACAACTAGTCGCATGGTGGCAAATCTTCCTCCTATCAACAAGGGCGGCGACGACGTGGTACAAACTTTGGCTAGGTTGACCTCGGAACTCCAGAGAACCACAACGGCTAAACCAGCGAAACTCCAAAAATTGGAGACTATGCTGGGGTCCGCACAATCAGTGAAGATGGGCTGTCCGAGTATCTAAGCAAGCACTGTTACTTATAACGTGTTTTATTCCCAAACTTATAAATAAGGAGAGTGAATATTTACAGCTGTAAATTAATTGTATGATGGTGGCTCATTTCGATACGTGTTATTTTCCCCTATCGAGGACTTTTTGTGGAAATTTGTCTTTTGTAGAGCATAAAACAGTTTTTTTTGTATTTTTTTCGTTTATAATCTATTTTTGCTTTTGGCCTTTTTCCTACAAATCTAGTTTTTTTTAAGGAAGATGAGAAACTCGAAGAATTTATTGTATAACTTTCTATATATCGCCTCTTGTTAGGCAGTAAATAGAAAGTTTTACGTGTGATTTCGACTGGAACTTCAAGTTAATTGGGTTCAGGGCCGATTCGTGCTCCTCAGATCATTCCCGTTGGCGGCTGATTACTGATAGCACCGTAAAGGTAAAAAGACTGGCTAAGGGAAAGGCAGAACGAGGCCCTTAGGGTTGCATTGGGTTACACCTGAGTACCCGGGTAGAATAATCGTTGGTTCGAAACTGCTTAGGCGTCTGAGTTTTGCAAAGATCTCACCGCTATTATGGTTGAATTTGTTAGTAAAACAATTTTCAAACCGACCATCATATAACCTCGGTTGTAAAATAGAATATATAGAGTAATAAGTAGAGTGGAGTTCGTTAGTGTTTGTTGAAACGAGGTCTTAACTCTTTACTCGTTTTCTTGTTCAGCAATCGCGAGGTTTTTAAACAGCATACATTTACTTCCATAAAAACACAATACAATACAACGCTAGTTGATGTCTGTTCTGTCATGTCATGCGACTATAATCACCTGTTCTAAACTTCCTCATTGGAAGTCACAAAAAAGCGGCTCTGAAGAAGGCGATACTGCCGAAACGTCAGCTAGCATTGTATTGTATTTTTTTTTTATGGAAGTAAATGTATGCTGTTTAAAAACCTCGCGATTGCTGAACAAGAAAACGACACATTCATACTCCAATGCCGAGGTTAAGAGAAAGTCAATCCTGGGAACTTTACTCGTTGTTTTACATTCTTCTATTCCAATCACA
The DNA here is from genome assembly GCA_900624975.1 of Angiostrongylus costaricensis. Lineage (NCBI taxonomy): Eukaryota > Metazoa > Nematoda > Chromadorea > Rhabditida > Metastrongylidae > Angiostrongylus > Angiostrongylus costaricensis. Next base: position 28,268 of record UYYA01000703.1, on the reverse strand, counting down.
AGTGTGCATTTAAAGAAAATACCTCGGCAGACTACAAATTCTCTACCGAATTCAGGAAGATCGGATGCAGTTTTTGATGCACGATTTCAACATCGAAAGTATCGAATGGCCAGCAAGGCACATTATTAGGGCTGCCAATCGGAGCGTTGTGAATCTTTGTGCTGACATGATGCTGTTAAGTATGGCTATAGTGAGTGGTGTTTTATAACAGTGCGTTTACTTTTGTTTTTCTCACTATGTGTTGCGGTCATTTTATAAATGAGAAGTACATTGAATCTGTAAAGTTTCCCAGTGATTTTTTCGTGTAACAACCAAACTATTCGTGTATTAGTGCTATTATATGCCTTATATATTCTGAATTAAGTTGAACGTCGGGCGTGGTAAAGTGAATACTATTCGATTCGCTCGGTATCGTCGGTCGCATGACTGTGAATTGTCGTACTGGTCACATTATCTTTGGAAATATAATGAAGAAATGTCAGTGCACCGATCTCTAGCAATGCTTTTCCTAGGCGACGGAAGGTATCTTTTTCTCATCGTATTTCACTACAAAAATTTGATGTGTTAATGGAGTTTTCGTTTTTGATGCTCGATTTTTTTTTCAATTCCCATTAAATCTTTATTTGTCGGTCAAATATAACTGGATGTGTTGATTAGATTTCGGTTGATTAAATAAGAACAAGGGAATGTACAGCGCAATGCTCGTAGGTGCACAGCAGTACACATGGGAGCGATCCCCACGTCCCAAGCTCACCAAGCCTTCCATGCCTTCGAGGTCGGCAAATTGATACCAGACTTGTCTGAGAAGATAGCAGCACTGACTCGATACATCGATAGGCCACCGCGACTCATTTTAAAGGCCAGTCACCTCCAACGATGCTTAGTGAAACCGAATGCATTGCACATCGCTCAAGAATTGATCAACGCCAACAGCTCTATCTTTTGTTAAATAGGAACAACATTTTTGTTCCCCACGAACTATTTTACCTTACATAGCTTTAATTCTGTTTTTTTAAGATATGGATTTAAAAAGGATAACCTTTCCATAGCTCTGCTGGTAATATCTATGTACCCTATAGTTGCGCATCACGTCGCGGACAATAGGTAACATGGCTTAAAAGATCCAAAAGTTTCTTTATTTGCTGTTCTTCGTTTGAATAACATATACTTTCTAGCTCGTCATACCTTGTCTAACTGTATTCTCACTTTTCAGATTGTATCACCAGCCACTGCGTTTTCTGTGGACTCACGCCGTCGAACCACGCTTGCTTGTGCCAACGTGCCGCAAAAAGAACAAACCAATTCAGTGTGACCTCGAGATACAGTTCAAGGTAGGTCAAACAGTGTTTTTTATGGTTTATTTTTTCATTTTATCGGTGAATTTCGTTAAGCAATGCGCTTGCTGTCCAAAATGAAGTTGTTCCTCTGGTGCATTATGGCGAATTTTATTTGGTCTGTCCTACAATGACGATATTTGCTTTTTATGTTCACTCATACATGTGTTGTTTATAACCCCGTGACTTTTTGTAGTGTAGCATCAAAGAGGTCTATAAACATTCGAAACGTAGGAAGTGAATGGAGGTATAATCAACTATTAGTTCCAGTGACAACCAGTAAATTCTCAATTTGTATCATTATTGCGAAAGAATTGCCTAGTTTTCCGTGCTTCATCAAAAGATATAGAGAGCATCACGTTTTTTTGTTTCTCTCGAAATTCGATATCGACTACGAGAGTAGATAACTAAGGTTCCTGGAACCGGTCTACTCATTGCTGCACTTCCATGGGATAATGGCTAATTCCTCAGATTGGGAGACCTTGTTGGGGATGAAGATCACCCATTGTTCAGCGTAGGTCGACACCTAGGAACTCGTGGCACCACAGACGAGGTTGTAAACTATGGTAAGGACCAATCCAACGGGTTAGTTGCAAGTCTACGGCGCCTCTCAGGTGGATATGAAGCTGTAAACAGACCAAAGGCGCGCCTTCACAGTGGTGCAGTTGAGTTCGAAAAGGACATTCCCTGTTTCTGCTGTGCCGAATTGACATATAAAGCGTACGTGAGTTTTTTGCATATGTTAAGATTGTGTTCTACGGTACGGTGAAATCCTGCAATAAAGTGACTGCGAGATACGCAAAAATTATTACTTGCTGCTTGCAAGAAGTAAGTTCCTGGTTTGCTCTGGTGAGGAGCATCAACCTATCCTTGAGTATAGGTAGCACTCGCACAAGAGCTGAGGGCTCATCCCTGGTTAGTCACCAGAAACAATGAAATAAACGGACGTCAATATTTTAATACCACGAGAACGATCGGCTGTGGATCATCGACTGGGATCAATCCGCTCTAAACAAAACGGCGTTCAAAGATAAAGGGTAGTGCTCTCGGCGTTGATCAATCCCTGAGGGATGCGCCATGCATTCGATTTCATTAAGCATCGTTTAGAGAGAATTGAATGCATATCTGGCCTTTACGATGGCTCGCGGTGGCCTACCTATGTATCGAGCCAGTGCTGCTATCCTCCCAGATAAGTCTGTTACCAATTTTCCGACCCGGAGGGATGGAAGGCTTGGTGGGCTATGGACGTGGGGATCGATTCCACGTCTGTATTGCACGGCGCCTTCGACCACTGTGCCATACACGCTCTGTCTAAGCGTTGGCCAAATAAAAGCGTTTAGACCATCCCTCTCTCTGCTGAATCGTACACAGTATTATTAATGGCCAAGCCTTCTTGAGAGTGGAAGAACCTAAGATTCGGCAGGGTTAGCTAGGGCAGTAAATAGAGGCTCGCATAAGCTTAATAAGAACTGCTAAAAGCCATTCTAAAATTTCTAAATCTAGAACGACTACTGTGAATACCAACATTTGTTGCACATTTGACCAAGTTTTATGATAATGAAGAAGAACAGTTCTTCGGGACATTTGACAGCGAAGGAGTCGGTGGACTTGACGCCGTTGTCAGTGCGATTTTGCCCATGAACATCGTGTTCTTTCTACTGCTGGCAACTGGAATATACGTTTACTGTTGAGAATATACGGTCGGATACCAGCTTTGATAATCTACATATCATCATCAAGTTGTAGTGGATTTCTGACCTTGTAATGGTGACGAGAACAATTCTTGATAACTCGAAATTCCAAAACGACAATATAGAATCGCCCGATCGGTATACAGTCATCAACTTATTATGTGTAAACTTGCAAAACTGCAAAGAAGGGATTAGAGGAAATTTTAAGAGGATGAACGCAGCAGTAGCATAGTGGAGGAGATTGGATTCAATCCGTTCTGTGCAGTGTTGATGTTCCACGAATGTTCCAAGTCAGTATTTTTGTCTACCTGAACAAATCAGGCACCAATATGGCGATAGAGGAGTAATAAAAGGCTCGATGAGAGTGGGAAGCGAAGTTCAAACAACAGTCACTTCTGTATTGCAGAGCATCTCTAACCTTTGGGCACTGCCCTCCGCTTTTTCAATGCGGATTTTTTTTCTGGTTTCTTATTTGTGCTTAACCGAATGAACATCTCCGAAGGCTGCAGCAATGCTTGCCTGGCTCGAGAAATCAACATGAAATAGAGAGCCAGAGACTTATTGATTGGTTCTTTATAGCGCTTGAGAAGTATTTTTTTTTGTTAACTAATCTACTTCAATAGTCTAGTATAGGATCCATCCTTGCAACCGTGTTCGTTTTCCGCACCTATGATGCTTCCACCGATTGACGATTTGGCACTGATAGAACTTAGTGGTGCCGGTGTCGAAAAGGTTCGTTTTGATCTTACAAACGAAAACAGGAAGCGTGATCTAGTCGAGATTCTGACTACAGGTCATGGACGGGTGCCAATCACTGTCACTGAAAGGTAAGCAACTTATGGTTTTATTTGAAAATTCTCAATTCTTGTTGCTGTATGCTAGGATTGGATGAAATTTTCACAAATTCCTTTCATTTGTCATATTTTGACGTGACCGTCTTATATACAGCACAGGATATCTAGAAATGACATAGTGAGATGATTTCGTGCAATTATTTTCTTCCCTTCTTCAAAAATTATTTCGTTTTCAAGTTGCCTTGACGATAATGAGCTAGCGCAGCAAAAAGACTGGACACTTCGCCAAATATTTGACCATCGAGTAGACCGACCAAGTGGCAAAGTAGTGAAATTTGCAAAGGAATATGAGAGAATGAAAATGGTATGGATTTCCTGCTTCTTAATTGAAGTGTTTCAGCTACGTAAAACTTTACAATTTTTAAAAATATAGTTCTGAATCAGGTTTATAGCGTTCCTTTATATTTGTACTCTTAGTACTCAACTAACTCCCTCATTATTAGAATTAATAGTGGACTTCTGAAATTTATAACATCTTTTTGTTATCTCTTACTGTCTATTACTACTCATCTTTGAGACTTTCTTTGTATGGATGGCTCAATAGATCATGCAAATGTCTACTATGATCCGTAATTTCACATCTCTCATTTCTAGAGGATCAAAGAGATTTTTTGGTTCTCGGACAAGAAGTCTTCCCGGTTCTAGTTACTTAATTCTAATTGCCTCACCGATATGGCCTTGCTTGGGAGTATCATTTTCTAGTACGTTGTGTCGTTTCGCTGCTTGACTAATCAGCACAGATTCAAAAGGTTGAAGTTATAACTAAATTTCTCATTGGTAGCACCTTATGTAAAAGGATAACGCCTTCGGCGTTGATCAATCCCTGAGGGATGCGCCATGCATTCGACTTCATTAAGCATCGTTGGAGGTGATTGAATGCATATGCAGATTATACAATGACTAACAGTAGTCTAGAGCCACTACTGCTTTCCTCCCAGACAAGTCTGGTACCAATTTGTCGACCACAGAGGAATGGAAGGCTATGAGCCTGTGGCTCGAGTATCGTTCCCATGTGTACTGCTGGGCGCCTCCGATCACTGCGCTGCATGCGTCCGCACCTCATATAAGTAACGTAAATAGCTTATGTGTTTTTAACACTGATAACAGTCCAGTAATACACCGACGACCAAGCGAAATCTCCGTTAGAGGGCACGTACAACTATGCCTAATTTTCTACGATGCGTGGCTTGCACTGAACTCAGGAGGTACGATCCATTTTGTCGGTCGTAGAAAAGTTACTTGCTGCCAACTAAGCAGCACTAATCTCTATATAGCTCAGTCGGTACAAAAGGTAAGAAATCGTAATCGTGCACATGCATTTCTGTTTATTCAACAGAGACATTTTAACACTTTCCTCGTTAGTGAGCCTTTGTTTTTTGTGGTAAGCAAACTCGTCCTGAATGGAGTTTTCCTGTATATTACAAACTGTAAAGTATAGTTCTTTTGTAATTCTGCACGGCACAACAAACGTGGCGAAACTATGGATTGATTTTTAAAAAAAGTATTACAAGAAACCTTCGCACAGCAAAATAAACAGCGAGAAAAAATAGATTAAAAGTAATACATTCTTTCTGGTCCTACCCTTCTGTGCGTTGAGACCAATGCATGTCATGAGGTGGTAGAAATCGTTATTTCTAGTGAACAAGTCCTATCTGTTTTCTCTGCCTCGTCCCTCTGCTACACTTTGTTCCTAATTTTATCTATTGCTCATTGTATTATGTTAAGTATTTGTCTTTAGTCAAGTCATCCTGGCGGTGCTGGTGACTTGCGATGGCAATCGATTGATACTGTTCTTGCGATTCGACAGTACCTCAGAACCCTTCACATGGTATATTTTATGCAGTCCCAAACCTTACTATAGAAAACTGTTAACATTTTCGACGTTGTTATTACTAGTAAGAGATCCTGCTTACTATAAGTAGGACATATAAGAATGCGCAGATGCGATATTTATCAATTGTTTCTAGGAGATCACTGCCTCTCCACCGTCGCTTGCACCGTTCGTTGTCAATGATGTGAAGTTGGCGTCGTATGTAGCAAAATTTGTTGGCAACACCCCGTTGTCCAATCGACTGGATATCGAAGCGCAGCGTTTGGAACATGCAGCAAAGCTGTAGTTCTATCTTTACGAATACTGTTTCTTCTCCTTTTCTTTTTTGAAGAGTGTGGAAGTGAAATTCCATCCAGTACCTGCTGTATCGATCCAGACACTTGTCATTTTCTGGCACTATGACCAGATCTAATGTTGATTAACTCAGAAACTGCTACTTTGTTGTCATTGTGCATTGTTTTAATATGTCAATATGGTAGGGAGATACACGGTTTTTTCTAGTATACTAGACGTACTTAATAGTAATTACCAAGACCGACTTTCTATTTATCTCGGCAATCACTTAATTTACTACATTCTTCATAATCAAGCACGAGATGTTACTTTATTCTCTGTTACGATACAGGCGACGTTTCGGCGGATTTCAGCCCATTCAAAGCCTCGAATGGTCGTGTTGCATGTAATCTACCTAGCCGTGCAGCTGCATTGCCAAACAGAGCCAAGATTTCAATCGCATTGAAAACAAAATAGCTTCGTTCCACACTTGGGAACTTAATATGCCTTTCCGACGTTACAATATACGTCTTAAATGCTGTGTGAGATCACTCGTAATAACGAGACATTTCTCCTTGCTATTTTTCGGGTTCCTGGAATACCAGATTGCTTCGAGAGTTTTGCTCGCTAGAGTTTTCAATTTTTGTGCCAGGCTGATAACCTCTAAGTCAAAATCTTCCCCATTATGTCTGTGTGTCCTGTGCACGTCTAGTGGAGTATTGGTTTAAGGTTAAGTGTACCGACTAGGTGTTCTTTACGACAAATGAGGTGTTGCTTTGTTCTTTATTGACGGAGAAGCTGTCGTTTTGGTGGATCCTCATAAAAATCAGTAAGTGTGCGAAGGAGCTACTTTGTTTTCAATGCGATTAAAGTCTTGGTTCAGTATTTACTCTGGTTATGGAGGTGTTTAGTTGAGTAGATTGCAGTGAAATCGACCTTTCCAGGCTTTTAAGATGGCGAAATCCGCCGAAACGTCAGCTTTTACGTCAGTAAGGAATAAAGTTACACCTCGTTCGACTGCTGGATAAAAATGGTTATCACCGTTCGGTCTATCAACCATAACATTCTTAATACTTCCGATTAAAAAAATGCATCTAGTTCTTGTCATTTCGCAGTTATTGTATAAGTTCTAGCTGTTTTACTACTTTTCTAAACGATGTTCAAAGATGGCAAGCTTCGTAATTCCTTGGCATTGCGTGGTTTCTTGTTACTTGTTACGAACTTTACGGTCAGTACACATTGACAAGATTATGATATTGACTTGTATCGCACTATGTATATTTCTAGATTCACTAAATTCGTTTTCAATAAAACTAAGATTAAAAGTGACGTTTTTCTAAAAATGTTCATTTACTAACTAATTGGATTCAAACAGGATCTGGAAAGCATCATCATCAAGTGGTTAGTACATTATTTGCAGGGTTCACTGCCGTCGTAGAACCTACTGTCATTCCTGGAATGCGAACTGCAGAGCCGCCAGTTTTCCTGTAATACGCAAAGACTAGGATTGATTGCATTCACGAGACGAAGTAGCCTTGGCTGGGACATCTTGGGGTTTTAGGGTAATTACTCTCGATCAGCGATTAGCATGTTTCTGGGAAGATAGAATGACTTATGATGTATGAGAAAATTCTTGGACACGACGATCTACATGGATAAAGCTCCAACGAAACATAGCGAATAGAGCTAATGACGGGATTAGGACGCTATGTTCAGGCGAGCCATATATGTATCTAAATAGGTATTAATTGACAGTGATTTAATTCTTCGAGATCTCACTGGCTATGACGTTATTCTGACTACCATGAATTGATTTATTTTTCACTTGCTACAAGAAAGTCTAAGAATTCAACATATTCGGGATTATTTGACAATTCGAGCTTCAAGGAGTTTCGAAAAATTATAAGAACAGAGAATGCCTGGTTGCCTACCCATTTTTGCACTGCTGAGTTCAATTTTTTTCTTAGAATGACGTACACCTAAGCGAGAGGAAAAGTTGATGCTGTAAGCATCTTGTATGACCGACTGAAGAAGATGGTTTGATACTCTGACATATGTCAATGACTAGAGCCACCATTTCGATATATATGTATATATACAAAAAAAAGGATAGAGCTCTAGGCGTTGATTAATCCCTGAGGGATGCACCATGCATTAGGCTTCATTAAGTATCGTTGGAAGTGATTAAATGCATATCCGGCCTTTACAATGACTCGCGGTGACCTACCGATGTATCGAGCCAGTGCTGCTATCTTCCCAGACAAATCTGGTACCAATTTGCCGACTCCGGAGGGATGGAAGGCTTGGTGGGCCATGGGCGCAGGAATCGATTCCATGTGTGTGTCGCAGTGATGCCTTCAACCACTGCGCCACACGTGCCTATATGTATATATATATATATATATGTACATATATATATACATATATATACATACATATGTATATACATATATATATATATATATATACATATATATATGTATCGAAACTCCGTTTACGGTGAGCGGTAAGAAGGTCGGTCTGACCATTGCTCCCACAGAATACCAGGCCCACAGTTTTAATACAACCCAGCGATCAAGTGCTATGAAATAAGCTGAATTCCTAACGTAAATCTATATCCGCCTGAATGAGAGGCGTTGATTCACCGTCTTTTTTTCTCCTTGGAAACGTCACGACACTATTTTCCTACCCGGGTTACATCTTATTCTGGAGATGTCTGTTATTCTTATTTCTACCATAGGTGAGTACTATTTTCTGTTTTCTGTCTCTTTTTCTTATTAAATAAGGGATTGTAGATATAGTAATATTCTAACAATAAGGAAATCTTTTGAACCTCCATCAGATAACCTGTATTTTAGTCCTCGTCATCAGTTGTTTGGTTACGAGTGGATCAACACAAGATGTGGCAAGCTAGTGCTTCTCTTATACTTAGTGTTAGGTGCACCCCTTTTCTTTTCTTATGATAACTGTTGTATGAAAATCTGTAAGGAGAAGAAAACAACTGTCAAGCTTCATCTCAGTACTTGAAAAGGAAATCTGGCATTTTAAACGACCATCAACAGCTTTCAACAAAAGAAAAGGACTGATCATGGTTAAATGATATAAGTCAAGCAAGTCAGAAGTGGTTCTGCAACCAATTTCTCTTGATATCGGTTATTAAAACCTCGCTTGTATTGTTCTCCTCTTTCAGTAAATAGGATGAAAATTCTTAACAAGATATATACACTCTCCCTTAATTCACAGCTCGTAGCTTCACTGTGATATGACTAACAATCCCATATCGACGTAAAAAAAAAAAACATCTGTGTGATGGTCCAAATACGATTCGACGAATTGCATTAGTATGAAGCGGCTGTGGTAAACGCATCAGTTTGCTCAAACGTAGAGGTGGTGTTTAAGTTAAGAGAGCTTCACACTCATATAAAGATCTGAGAATTGCTACCAGACTTATCTGAGAAATATTCGTCCTGACCCACAATAACCGTCAACTGCCTGCGACGAAGACCTGATAACAGCCTGGCGCAGCCGCCCCACTATATAAGAAGGAATCTATTCGACTAGCATTCGGCGGCACTCAGAAAGAAGACCACAAGGCTAAGGTAGTGTTAAACTGCATTAGTAAAGCTCAATACCTTCGTGGACTATGGATATGTGAAAAGCAGTCGCATGAAAGAAGTGCTGAGATTTGCAGAGCAGCCTTGTCAACACTGGCTGTGAATTAGTTTGGTCGAGATGGTTATTCGTGCTCTCAAACTTTGGCATTGAAGCTATGATATAAACGAACTTCGAGTTGCTAATCGATGTCGTTAACGGTGCCATATTCCCAAAAGTGTTAAGAGGGTATAATGAGGGTCCACAGGTTCCGACAGCTCATACGGAATGATCGGCATTCGCTTATATTTGAACTAAACGATGTTTATACGAGATGGATTTGTTCCTGGAGTTACATTAACAATGGAATTTGCCGTTATGACTAAAATTAGATGGAACGAATATGAAATGCATCATGGTAACAACCGGTAGAAAACATCGCTTGGCTGAACGGAGTAGTGGGATTCAAATATTTAGTAGGGAGGCTAATACCTAATGGATAGTCTTTCTACGAATATTCTGAGATGGCATAATACTCCTTTTTTCCTCCGAACCAGGCAGAAATTACTGAGAAATACTCGGTTGGAACAGAGCCGAATGAAGCCTTTACTGGCGCTCGAGAATACAACAAACCAAGTCGGGAAAAGGCGGTAAGTGACATGTGGTACACTTTTGGATTATTGAACTGATACAAAGTTGGTAAAAAGGATTAATCCACCTCACGTTTCGACGTCTTCTTCTTTTTCAGAGCGGGATTGATCTTAGTCGAACAACCACAGGTGGTCGTCCTGGCGACGTGGTTTTTCGCTATTCTATCAAGCCGAATCCGATGAAGTGCAATACCATCCGAATGGATTTTTACCATTCGGAATTAACCTTTTATAGAGAACGGACACTGCTCTATTGACGCCATCCAATATAATGTTTTTTCGGTGAAAATGCATCCTGTAACAGTCCACATTGTGTCGTTTTCTTGTTCAGCAATCGCGAGGTTTTTAAACAGCATACATTTACTTCCATAGAGAAACACAATAGAATACAACACTGGCTGACATTTCGGCAGTATCGCCTTCTTCAGAGCCTGGAAGGGTATACTGATATACAATCTACTAGGCCAAACGCTTCAATAACACTTACACAAAGACGAAAGACTCTTTGGTAATTACACAATCAACAGCTTCTCGAAAAACACACCGCTTTTTCGTGACTTCCAATGAGGAAGTTTAGAACAGCTGATTATAGTCGCATGTGGTTGACGACTGCAGCATCCCACATCAAAAATCGATGCGAACGTACGGGATCAGGTCACGTATGATCTCCGGGCATTCGTCCTTGCTATTCATTATAGGGTTTTTGGCATTGATCCAAAAAGCCTCTAGGAGTTTTCGCGCTGGTGTCTTGGACTCCTGTGCAAGGATATTGACTTTTACTCCAAAATCGTCTCCGCTGTGCTTTTGTATCCTATGCGTGCCTAGTGGGGTGCTTCGTCTTAGTTTTCGTTTGCCATCTAGGTGTTCTTTTATACGGATACACAAAGGTCTGCCCGTTTCGCCAATATATTCCTCTCCGCAATTGTTACAAGAGATCAGGTATATAGTACCTGAACTCATGCAATCACCGTCGCTGCCGTAAGGGCAAATTACGCAATTTGTTGTTTCACACAGACGGTCGTACAGGCGGTTGCGAACTAATTGGCGACGTAGAGTAGCCGGTGGTATTTCAACTATCGCTACCGATTCCTCTAGATCTGCCTTTCTTAAGCATCGTTTAATAGCTACACTTACTTCACCGCTTATAAAAGGGACTTTCTTTTGGCCAAGTGTTTCGCGTAGGAGCTTCGACATGCAGTCGTCAAGTCGTCAACGACATGCAACTATAATCAGCTGTTCTAAACTTCCTCATTGGAAGTCACAAAAAAGCGGTGGGTTTTTCGAGAAGTTGTTCATCGTGTAATTACCAGTTTTACCAGTTTAAGAGTTTTTCGTCTTTTTGTAAGTGTTATTGAAGCGTTTGGCCTAGTAGATTGTATATCAGTATACCCTTCCAGGCTCTGAAGAAGGCGATACTGTCGAAACGTCAGCTAGCGTTGTATTGTATTGTGTTTTTTATGGAAGTAGTGTGCTGTTTAAAAACCTCGCGGTTGCTGAACAAGAAAACGACACATTCATATTCTAATGCAGAGGTTAAGAGAAAGTCGATCCTGGGAACTATTACAAGATAGTCCACATTATATTGGCTAGCGTATAGGGAAACAATGTGTTTCGAAAAGCATTGATATATGATAAGTGAGACAGCCGAGTTATTACTGCTAGTAATACTGTCGTAGTACTATACTTGTTTTCCCTTCAACCGTTTACCGTCTCGTCGTGGGTGGGAGGTGGCCCTGAGCTTCGATACAAAGAGGAGGGATTCATTTCCGGCAAGATCTCCCAAATTGAGAAGGACGGCTGTGTTTCCGTCAGGAAGCCCAGCTAAGAGTAAACTAATACCAGAATCTGCCACCGTCCTGGTATCAAATTAGTCGCGCCTTGGCAAATATCCCTCTCATCCACCAGGACCGCAACTGCCGACCGTAGTAACGACTTGGAGCAAACTTTGGCCAGGCTCACTTTGCCACTTCAGGGAATCACAATGGATAAGGCAGTAAAACTCTGAGTAATGGAGAATGTGCTGGGGCCAGCACAACCAGTGAGAGCGGGCCGTTCGACTATCTAGGCAAGTACTTGTTCTTAATATTTCATTTTGCTATTTCACTCTACTATTTAGGAAATAATGTGCTTAAATTTTTATTTACTGCCTTTACAATTTTCACGGCAGGTTACTAAGCGAAATACAGCTACAATGTTGCTGAGATATTTGCAAAACACCGGACCACAGGTGTCTGCGGTGAGGAACGAACGCGCTATTACCTTTTCCGTTAACTAACGCGTTCGCAACAACACCATGCTGGTCCTTCGTTTCGGCTGTCTCTCAGCCAATTTTCTATCGACCATTGCCATTAGCAATCACTCATCAACGGGATTACAGAAAATTGGCCAAGAGACAGGCCGAAAGACCCACATTATGCGGTGGTGAACGCGTTAGCCCCAGGAATGGGTAATATCGCGTTCGTTCCCCACCGCAGACACCTACAGTCTGAAGTTTTGCAAATATCTCAGCATCATTGTGGTTGTATCACACATAATTTGCATAATTCTTGACGTGCTAATTTATAGATTTGTGCTGTTGTCTTGATTTTTCTACATAGAAAATCTAGCTATTAACACCTGATTGATCCATTTAAAATCACGTGAGCCGTATATAATCAATTTGGTTGATATGCTCGGACAATCAGGCTCACACATTTCATGGTTGTGTTTTCTTTTCCTACAAGTTCGCTCCCAAAACTTTATCATGAAGCCAATGAAAATGCGTGAAAGGATCCTCATTATGATTATGAATTGTCAAAAAGTTCATAATTTGAAACAACACCTAGAACAACATGAGTTAAAGTGGACAAAAAACAGTTTTATTCCCAAACAGTTTTTGGGAAATGCAGGCCTTCGCTAATGCTTGGAATATTTTCCTCACCAGTAGTAAGCGGTGAGCTCAGGCTCGACTCCGTGGTGGGGTCCAGAAGCCTCCCATCTGTTTGGCGTCTAAAATTTGGTACCAGACTTCTCTGAGCTCACCCCACTCCTCGAGTTCACATGAGAATGATTTAGTACTGCTAACCCAGGACTTCGTGGAAAATTGACTCAACTAGAATCCAAGGACATTTACAATGACGACGGCAATGCTCAAGCAGCAGGAGGCACTAAAAGTTAAAAGACCTTTGTGGATGACAAAAAAGGATGAAGTTCTCGGCGTTGATCAATCCTTGAGGGATGCGCTATGCAGTCGACTTCATTAAGCATCGTTTGAAAGTGATTGAATGCGTATCTGACATTTACAGTGACTCGCGGTGGCTTGCCGATGTATCGAGCCAGTGCTGCTGTCTTCCCAGACAAATCTGGAACCAATTTGCCGACCCCGACGAGATGAAAGGCTTGGTGGTCCATAGGCGTGAGATCGATCCCACCTGTGTGTTACAGAGCGCCTCCAACCTCTGCGTCACACGCGTCCTTCGTAGATGATGTGTGCGGGGAAATGAATGGGATGCAAAAAATGTTGGAAACCCCACGGTAGACCTGACAACTGGTCACGTAAATTAAAAATAAATAAATAATTAAATGAAAAGTAGCATTCTAAAAGCCCACGAGCAATATATGGTGTCTTAATGTTCCTTTATGTATTCTCAATCGTTTATGTTCAGTACATGACAGCGGATCGTCCTTATGCAGTGCATGTAGCGCCAAATATGCTTTAACTGAAGATGCGTACGCTAAAGAGGCCTGTTAGAATACATTGCTGTCTTCTATTATTGGTGTATAGTGAGTAAGGGAACGGGGAAGGTGACGTTTAAGACAGAGGCTAGATGTGAATATACACATAGTTGATGGTTCGGACATGCGACACAGGCAAACCAATTTCTCCATTACTCTGCGGTCTATAAATTACTACCAGACTTGGTTAAGAGCGTAAAATTACTCACTTGATACAACTCACGAAAGTCATTGTTTAGACCGAATTTGCACGCATTAATCTCTTCTATGTTTAGTGGAATCGAATACATGGCGTATCCCTTACGGATTGATCAGTGCCGAATGCTTTATCCCATATCTTTTAATATTGGTGTATTAAAACCCATGGAAAAATTGCAACTATTTGAAACACCCGAAAAGCAATTGTTATCGACGTCAGTAAACAAACATACGGAAAGAATGAAGCTTACGGCATCACGCTGATTGAGGAATTTCCATCGCACATCAAAGTGTTGTTCTTCATAGCAACAAGTGAGTTTCTGCTTTCCATAGTGCCTTTTACCAAGTTTCTTTTTGTTACGACACCACTAAATGTCGACTGTAGACGTCTTTCACTTTAAAACTTCAGTAGCAACACTCGTTCTCCTGCTATTGGACCCGTTTTTTATTGGTGTTTGTGAAGTGCGTAGCCGCAAAAAGGAGAGATCAGAAGAAGGTCATATGTAACGTTATTTTAGGAATGTCAATAAATAACTATTAGTGAAGGTCGTGTGAAAAGAAACAGACACTTTTGCCATCAGTTAATACAATTTCACATTATATATCCAAATCTGAGGTACTTTAATAATCCGATCCATTGCAAATTAAGGTGCGACAAATTTTGGAGCAATCTCACGAACGGAACAAAGCACGTGTTTCTGACCTGATTTCAAGTTATTCGGGAATTAATGCAGGTTTTAAATGCTTTTCTCTCTTGTATTTGTTTTTTAACATTTCTTCTGGTGTGAGGTACAATTATAGGTCAATGAAAAAATCTCTTTTTATGCGCTAATGAACCATATAATTTAATTGTAATGTTAAATGTATTTCCGAGAAATTTTCATGGGTTAAAAACTGAGGTGTCGAAACAGCAGTTTCGAAAAATTTGCCTTCACCAGTTCAAACTCAGACGTACCTAGCGCAAACAGCTCGAAATGTTAATGAAGCATAGGAGTAAGAAAATGTTAACTAGTAAAAAATGAAACATTGGTGTGGACGTGGTGAATTGGGTTCTGAAGTTGAGGAGGGTCGCGAATACATGCACAAATCTTTGTGAACATACAGAAGAACTCGCTCTAAGCCTATCACCTTCTTCGCAACATCTAAAGAAAACATGAAGTCAAGAAAGCTCGACAGTGGGATGTTGTACGAATTGGCTGCAAATCGCTCTACCCGTGAGCGATCAAATTTCCACCAAACGATGTTGCAGAGGTATGAGCCGGGATACGAAACTCTGCCTCATTCAGCACTCTCGTTGAACCTCATGCCTGCCCAGCAATTTGTCCAACCACCTCGACCAACATCCTATGCGAGAAATTGTTCAGAAGCCAAGTTTCCAAAATTCCTGACTTCTAAGCAAATGAAGTAAGCATTGTTGCTCCCTATGTACAAAACTTCGTAAATTTTAGCGATTCTTATTTCGTAAAATACAGTCACAAAGTTGCTTAGATATAAGATAAACTCGGAATTTCAGTTGGGCTTCGAACCCGCGCATACCGAAAGGAGTTACGGTGCCTCACTCGCTGTGCGCTGCATGGGATAGCGGAAGATTGCTGAAAGCACGGTTAGAGTGTAAAAAAATGTATACTGAGATGGATAGAAATAGTTGAGAGACAGGCGAAACGAAGGACCCGCATGGTGTGGTGGTGAACGCGTTACTCCTCGGAAAGGACAATAGCGCGCTCCCCACCATAGACACCTGCGGTCCAGAGTTTTGCAAATATTTCAGCAACGTTGTGGTTGTATTTCGCTTAGTACCCTGCCGCGAAATTATAGTAGGCAGAAAATAAAAAGGTATAACATTATAAAAAAATTGGCTGACAGAAAGGCAAAGCAAGGGCTCGGTTAGTGTAGTTGATAGCGCGTAAGCCGTCGATAAGGGCAATCGCGGATCCGAAGCCTCCAACCAGGCAATCTCAAGATTCTAGGGAGAATCGACTTTACCAACATTCAACGACATTAATGATAGGAAAATCCTTGAGAAGCAGCCGAAGCCACACGTAAACACTTGGGAGACCTTCGTAGATGATGGATTTGAGGAAACGAATCGAATGTGAGAAGCGCTGTGGTCTGCACAGTGGGCGTTAAGTGCGGGGTCCTTTAAAAAAGGCTTCTATTCTGCTGTCAATATCACAACGATTCAACGAATAGTTTGGTTTTGATGACATATAAATTAAATTTGACTAAAACATATGGATATACGAGTAGCAGAACCACAAATAAGTAAAAATAAATGCGAGCAAAAGGAAAACGAAAAAGTGGAATAAAAACAAATAAAACGGATGAAATATACGGGACGGGTACCACGGTTTTTGGTACGTCATTCACAACAAGCACGGTACTGCTTCGACGTTGCACTAAGCTCACCAAGCCTCTTAACTCTCTGGAGTCGCAAAGTTTATACCAGACTTGTTTGGGCTCAATTTACTCCTAAACTTCCTCATTGGAAGTCACGAAAAAAGCGGTGGGTTTTTCGAGAAGTTGTTGATCGTGTAATTACCAAAGAGTCTTTCGTCTTCTTGTAAGTGTTATTGAAGCGTTTGGCCTAGTAGATTGTATATCAGTATACCCTTCCAGGCTCTGAAGAAGGCGATACTGCCGAAACGTCAGCTAGCGTTGTATTGTATTGTGTTTTTATGGAAGTAAATGTATGCTGTTTAAAAACCTCGCGATTGCTGAACAAGAAAACGACACATTCATATTCCAATGCCGAGGTTAAGAGAAAGTCGATCTTGGGATCAATTTACTCCTTCCAATCTAAGTTGGTACGTCATAGCCCCACCACCGAAAGACTCGAGGGAGAATCAAGTGGACCAGGACTTAGCAGATAAAATAAGCAAAATAAAATGGATAAAACAGTGTATGTAGGAGGAGTTGGCAATCCATGATTTACTTGCCCTGCGCATTACAATCGACCTTGTTTTGCAACATCAAATATTTTATTTGACGAAGCAAATAGTGGCCAAATACTGCCAAATTTACTGTCAAAAGAAATTCTGCTAAAGGCGATAAAACGCTCTGTTTTAGTTCTTTTTATTTATCGTCCGTTTTAACTGTTTTTGTTTGATGAGCGTTCACTTTCTATTTTGCGGGTCTCTGTCCTTCACGGTGCTCCTGCTCATCGGGTCCGCTCCACCCAGTGGAGTTGGGTACACCTCCGCCTTGCATGCGGGTCCATGGCGTCGAGTTTGAGTGGCTCAGGCATCCAAGGAAGCTCAGCCCTTCACGGTACATCAGTGGAAACTGCGAGGGGGAAGTGCTTCATCACTGCCGCTCATGCGCGCTGTAGCACGCAACAGCCACACTCGATTAGCCCACACAACTGTGCCGGTCAGTCTCAACGTATACATAATGGGTTTGGCATAGCCCTCTAATATGATTAAAGTCATCAAATTCATCTGTAACCCTATATTTCACTATACACGAACGTTAACGATAGAAAGCAACTGTTAATTCTTATTCTAAATATTTTATTGGATAACCTATCAACTACGTCCGTTTATTCTCAGGTCATACTGTTCGAAGCTGATTTCTCGACAACTGTCGGTTAATTTCAGATAAGTAGAGTAGTTCAAAGTGTGATTTGGTTTTTTGAGTTTTCCGAAACTGAACTCCTTTATAAAATAAAAACAACCAGATTTCAAATTTCCTAACACATTCGCGACTGAATAAATGACAACAGTGTGCCGTTCAGGTGCTTCGGCGTATTCGGAATTCCTACTGTTTTTAACAACCGCAGTCGTGTTGGAAAAGATCAGCCCAATGAGTGGAACGGCAGTAGTATATTTTCTGAGCTAAATAAAATCATATTGTATGAGAATAAAAAGCTTTCAAACTATTGTCAAAAATTTGCTTACTCTAACGATTTTTGTTTCAATTAATAAAGTTTCCTATGGGGCGGTATCCAGATTTCAAGTTGAAAATCGCCGTTATTTTCGAACCATATGAACAGACGTCAATTCATTTCACTACACAACACACCGTAGTTGCTGTAAAAAATGACTTCTGTTTCCTTTGTTTTTTTTGGTATGCTTTTTGTCTGTTTATTTAAAAAATGAACCATTCTTATGTATCTTCGGTGTAAATGAAATGAAACCATCTAATCGATAATCACTTCACCGCGATAAATTAAGGTTTCTGGGTGGCGAGCCGTGCCACTCCATAACGTTGTATTCCAGGAAAGGATCACCTGAGCTGGAAGCGAGAGTGAAATTTCCAGTTCTGTGACACGTTTAAATGTTGTTAGACCACTTGTCCGGTCAGTAGTCATCGTGTTCATCTCTATAATAAAACAACGCTCTTATCGTAGTACAGGAGATTTTAAGACCAGCAGTCCAGTAAACATCTTCCGGCTGAGTCAAGTTTATGCGCGGTATGGGACACAATACTTAGCAAACATTCGTCGTTCATTAACTGGAATCACCGATTCACCTGCTCGTGTCAGATTTCCATTATCGGTAGGCAACATATACAGGAGAAATTTGTATATGTTCTTAGCTCTGCAATTATTGCAGAGTTTTATCGGTTTTGATAATAGCGCTCAACTATCTATACGTATACAAACTTTTCATTCATTCCCAATCAACCCACTAGTTGTTAGTTCTTCTGAAAAAAAAAACGGCAAAAATGAGAAGCTTTCTAGAAAAAGCATGATACAGGTGGCTTGCATATTTTTGCATCCACGTCTTGTCTATCCTGCTTGAGGTGTTCCAGAGAACTAAAGCACTTTACAAATAACCATAATGATGCCGAGATATTTGCAAAACCCTTTTCGCATAATACCCTGCCATTAAAAAATAGAAGGCAAATTAAAAAGTGTCTTCGGCATTGTGATTTACAAATGACATTATTTTAAGCGGAATGCTGATGCCATAAATGGCGTCGTTATCTTTCGCCATAGTTAGAACTAATACTTATCCTGCATTGTGCTGCCAAAGAAGACGAAAAGAACTAGGTTTAGCGTAGATGAAAACTTGGAAGAAAGTAAAAGAAACATGCTAACTAAGCTAGGAAATTGTAACTGTGACGAAATATGAGAATATTATGTGATATATGCAGGATTATAAGAGTCTAAATTGCTTCCTGTATGCAAAAAGGTTCCCTTTACCAAAAGAGAAACACGTTATGAATAATTTAACGCTCGAATAGAATTTGTCTTGTAACTTATAATAAACAGTATACGAGTAGATAAGAAAACGTGTACCTCAGTAAGTTCCTTGTACATCTTCAATAATTGTCAACCCCGAATTCTAGTAGGTAGCTAAACAGAGGGGGTCTTCTTGTCCAATAGTGTAATATAAGACGACCTTTTCCGTGGCAACGACCACATTGATAGTTTTAACATTTAGGATCCGCCATGAGCAGATATCCACTTAAATCTGGATTGATATAATGAGCGTTATGGATAAAGGATAAAGGATAAAGCTTTTGGCGTTGATCAATCCCTGACGGATGTGCCACGCATTTGACTTCATCAAGTATCGCTGGAGGTGATTGAATGCATTTCTGGCCTTTATAATGACTGGCAGTGGCCTACCGATGTATCGAGCCAGTGCTGCTATCCTCCCAGAAAAGTCCGGTACCACTTTGCCGACGTCGGAGAGATGGAAGGCATGGTGAACCTGGGGTTTGGAATCGAACTTCTGTGTACTGCAGAGCGCCTCTAAACACTGTGCTACACGCGGCACCTGTGGATATCCAGTCATTTCTTCGCTTCCGTCTATTTTACCGTTTACAGGTTTGTTGCGTAACTTCTTGTAAACAGCCCATAGCTTACCAACCGCAAATCATTGTGCTGAGCAATTCACATGCCGCAAAAATGTTCTGTATAGCTAACATTTTACAAGAAACTGGTTTTTGAACGAGTTCAATTGGTGCGTGAGGGACTATCGATAGTGGAGATACTTCTCTCTAGAGAAGCTTGCGGTTGGTTTAAGAGGGAACAGAAGCTACTTTGGGTACAGCAACGGTCGTTACCACCTATAAATATTAGCTGCTAAAAGTACATCGTCTTTCACTACCAGTCTCGTCTCCTTAATCACTCATATTGTTTCTAGGGTGTGTATAACTCTTTTTACGTCTAAAAACTTGCTATCATGGTATACTATGTTACCTGATAATCTCTGCAGCTACTGACAACAAATTTTTCGCAGCTGAGTCTCGGAATAAATATTCCGAAAGGTAGGTCGATCTAGTTGGTTTTCCATGGCGATTTTTGTTGTTCAAAAACAAAGTCCTAAACTGAAGAACATTCTATTACCACGGTCTTCGTGAATTTAATGGGACAGTCGTGGATAATTCCATTAAATTCTGTGAGTTAAATTACCGGCCTCGAAGTGAACAATTTAAACTGTGTGCTTGAAGAATTTATTTTCTAGAAAAGCCTTGCTCCGTTGTTCCAACACCGCTTCTTTACACATGAGCAGCTTCATTACTATCAATTTAGTAACCTCAGCCTTCCTTTCAAGTGGACGTTAGTAGGAAGAAAGGCTACAAAAGTTTGCATGCATATGTATATACATATATTGCAGTGCATTTTGAGAAAATTTCATAGGACAATAATAATAATCAAACATACATGAGTTAGTTAGCTCAAATTGATGAAGAAGTCACACAAACAATTGCCGACCGGCGAACTCGACCGGTTTAAGTTTGATGTGAATCCTACCTCAAGCATTAAAAAAAACAGCCCCGTTTCTTTTAAGACCTATTTCCTTCACTTCGAAACTGACAGAAACCGTATGCTGAATAACGAGCATTTTGATTTTATCCGTTTCGAACGAACGATAGCTATCGAATGCTATTTGATCCGTCAATAACATCATAGAAGCACTGCACAGAGGTGTGTTTCAGACCAGCTTCTCCATGCTCGAAGTCTGTTTGTTCTCGCTCTCGACGCTGACCACCGTAGTTCGCGCATTCCTTGACCGGTGTGCACTTTCCCTCTCGCACCTAACAACCCACCCACAAAGCTCGGGATTCATATAAAAGTGCACTGGACACCTCATATGAGTTATCAAATCGGCTATAGGACATCTACTATGGTTTTTTGGATTTTTCTATCTTTGGTAAGTGTCTAGAAGTTATCTCTTTCAGTAGTTCTTTTTTCTAAGCGATCTTATCTGGGGTAGCATCTTTACTGGTTTAATACTCCGTGGTAAAAAGAAAATTTACCACTTTTCATTGGAAATCTATTCTGCCTAGTAAGCCACCTAATTTTTGGCTTTGTTTTGTCACAATGGATTCCTGGAAAAATGAATGGTCTACCTGTTCTGCCTAAGAAGTTCCTAGAAAGACAAGTTTCCAAAAGACCTACGCGTTCCTTTTTCCTAATTATGTAGCACACATCTTGAAAAACTTCCAATTTTTTGAATATTTTCATACGAAATTTACTGACGTCCTTTGGAGAGTTTTTTTATTACTTGATAATAAGTGTTCATTTTCTGAACGACGTGATCAATAAATGAAATTTCCCTTAGTAGCTAGCCCATTTCTCCGAAAATTCTGCAATAGTCTAAGAAGAACTTCTTTTATGGGAAAGTGTTTTTATGTTCAGTCGGGAAAGATGACGTATATTATGCTTAGAGTAGAAAATTTTCTATGCTGTGCCTTTCACTACTATTTCTCCTACCTGGATAACCTTTAGTATTACTTGTAAGAAGAACTCCAAATAAAATTTTCAAACAATTGGCTGTTTTTTTGGCTTTATAACGTTTTTAGATTAATTTGAGCTACACGATTGACATCTGTGACTACTACGCTCTGACTGGACAACTAGAGAATCATCCTGAATGTCCCACACCTAAGCCAAAGGTAACGTCGAAGCCACCACGCCGCATAGGACTGTGCTCAAGGTTCATTTCACGAAAATCTGAAAATCTCAGGAAATATTTCCTATTCTATTCCTTCCTACAAAAATTTTTAGAAGGCACTATTTCTTCGAAATTCAAAGAGCATGTAATTTTTTGCAAAAGATTTCTTCAATTGTACTCTAATGGAAAGTGATAATGTCTTACAAAAAACTTTTCCACGCCTTCTTTTCACCTGCCTAGAATTTTCCAAAGTTATTTGCATTTAATAGATCTGACCTCTTTATTGCAAGCTGCTCTTCAGTTCGGCGACGTTGATACAGTGCACTGCGGATGCGGTCACCTGTCCGCTCTCTGGCCAGGTTTGCATACAGTCGGATGGCAACAAGTGTTGTCAAGTTGAGACTGCAGGTAACTTAGAAAAAACAGCAACGAAATCGAATTTCTGTTGAATTTGTTGAAACAAAGCACAAATTTTGAACAGCTTCCTTTCGATTGCTCTAAGAAGCTAGAAATTTCGATGAAAAAACTTGCCCACGCTCTCTGAACTTTAACCTATCATCCCTTGTTATTGCTAAATCTAATGTATGAGTTTTCATGTCTCGTGTAGCATTGTGAAATTCACATAATCTTAAGACCTCCATCTGGCATATTCACGGTTAAGGTACAGGCGATGATTTCTCTATTGGTAGTGTAATCGAGACCATATTCAATCTACAGAATTATGCAAACTTGTAGAAGAAGCTTTCCTCTCCCACATCAGATTTTCCTAGAATTGAAATCGCTAAGATTTCGAAGTAAAATTCAAGGTTTTAAAATACCACTGCAAAAATCAGCGATAGACTGGAGAACACCTTCGTGTGTTCCGGGAGAAATCCCATTGGCCCATTGTTTTAGGTGGAGAGTACTTTGACGAAAAAAGTGAAAAAAAGTTCTATAATGCTGAGATATTTGCAAAACTTCGGACCACAGGTGTCTGCTGTGGGGAACGAACGCGCTATTGTTCTTTCCTGGGAGTAACGCGTTCACCACCACCCCATGCGGGTCATTCGTTTCGCCTGTCTCTCAGCTAGTTCTATCGATCACTTGCCATCAGCAATAACCCGTCAACGGAGGATGTAGTTATAATCACATTCTTAAGCTTTTTATTTAATGGCAGTGATCGATAGAACTAGCTGAGAGACAGACGAAACGACGGACCCCGCATGGTGTGGTGGTGAACGCGTTAACCCCCAGAAAGGACAACAGCGCGTTCGTTCCCCACCGCAGACACCTGCGGTCCGGAGTTTTGCAAATATCTCAGCATTATAGAAGTTATATTTCGCAGCATACCCTGCCGTTAAAAGGAGTAGGCAGTAAATAAAAACGTTAAGATTGAAAAATGCCTTACGTTTCGTGGTCTGCAGGAAACTACAATTTTGTAGTTGTAGAATAGTAGAACTCACATTTCCTAGGTGAAGATCAGTACATTCTAGTGTTTTTTGATCTAATGAATAGTGTTCACTATTAATCGAGAAGCTGGTTTCGAGCTGAAGACAACAATTATTTCTGTATGGTATGACCCCACATTCAGTCCCGTATTCACGAAAGTTTCAAAACAATTTTGTTTCAAAATGCTTCAAACCATAAACAACCCTTTTCTTCCTTACACGCGTACTTTAACACAAGGTAATTAGAGCAAGTCTTCAAATGTTGTAAGGACACAAGGACAGTTTCCACTTTGCTGGTACTTATTTAGTAGAGAAGATTTTTTCCGCTTAGTGTCACGAGGTGACCTCACCAGGTCTTTCCATTCCAAGGGCGCCGACATAGGGAGTTCTGCACCCATGCATATAGGTGATCGCATGAAAGTTTACCGTTTTACTGCCAGACTTCTTCCAAGACCTCTTAGGCATTTATTAGCAAAATTTCACCTTTGGCTCTGCTAAATGTTGACCTAATATACTCACTTCTTCACTTGGATGACTCAAACGATTGTTCTTCGCAGTCCGATACCCATGAACATCAACATCTCGATTAGTCGGGGAACCATTGAAAGGGTTTCTATTACCCAACATATTCGCGACGGTATGCACTGTTGATCTCAATAGGCATATGTGCGAAAATAATTGAACCCTTCAACTTTGAGCAAACACGTCTGATCTCATTTAACTTCATAATTCCTAATAGCATTCGGTAGGTTCCACAAATGCAAGCAGGGAAAAGTTATTCTTGTCTAGCAAGATGGTAACATGATTTTCTGTAGTCTGGAAAGGCTCTTCTTTGCTTTGTTGAATACCCTACCTCGAACAGCGAGACGATTGAACAAGCGAGATCTTTCCATATAGGGTTCTGCGCTTCCCTGAGGTGCGTAGTTGTTGTAGGTGAGACTTGCACATAAATTTCAAAAAGTTCAAATTCGGTTTCAGGTGTTCTTTTGTAATCTATGAGTTGGAAGCTTTGTGGGATTTTCAGCTTCTAAATGCAACAATTACTGAAAAATTATCGAAATTTTTCGCGAAACCAACATTGTAAAGTATGTGTAACTAATGTGTCAAAAGAAAACCAGTAGAAAAAACTTACTGGTATGCCACGGCTTCATCTACACTCGTCGATGATTAGTCTACGTCGTCAAATATGTAAAGGACAGAGGATTAAGCGCCTGGTATCTATCAGTTTCTAAGGGATGATCTACTCATTCAACTCCATTTGTAACATTATATAAGTGACTGAATGCAAATTATCTCGTACAGTTTTTTACGTATGCGTATAAATCGGTGTTTTAATCCTCTAAGAGAAGTGTGGTACTGAGTTTTCGACCTCGGAGAAGTGGGAGCTTTGTTAACCCAAGGCACGGGACCGAGGCAAAGACCGCGTGTCTATCGCAGTGCTCTCTAACCACTGCGCTATCTGCGCCAAACAAAGTACATGTTGATGATCATTCCAAGTTTCCAGTATGCATCAAATATGTGAATAAATTTAAGTTTTATTTGCTGTTCTCATCGTTGAAGACAAAGAGATTGTGTGTTTAAGGGTGTGTGCATGTGTTTGCCTTGAGGTTCATAACTAAGAATGAATGCAAATACGAAAAACCTGGACAAAAATGTCAAACGTTGTCACCACATAAATTCTTTCTTCGGAATAAAAGAAAGCATATTAGACACCGTGGTTCTTACGAGTATAATCAACCATCAGATTGGCATGCGTAGGACAAGGGTGGAGGCACTGCGCTGTATACACAAATTGGAGTTCGCCCCACACCACAGAATTTTCAAGACCCCTTCTTGAGTTGGGAAAATTGGTGCCAGATTTGTCTAGAATGACAAAAGGCTAACTTCGTAGTTCGGTTGATCCTAGCAAGTAATAATATAGTTGAAATACACCTTCAACCATTTCAAGGCTGATTAATAAAGTCGGAAGCATGACGCATTCCCAAAGAACTGATAAATTGGGAATGCTTCCTTCCTTAGCTCTTATGACAATTTCAAGAGATAGAATGTACATATGCATTCCACTTTCATTTTATTAAACAACAAAGATCGAAGCATTTTTCCGCGAGCAACATTAGTCGTATGGGTGATTTCCTAAAGTTCACACAATCTTTAGATTGCGGCCAGATTGTTGATTTGTCGTTTTCGTATAATAGCTTTTGATTCCAGGAATTCCAGCGTCAGAGATTAACGCTAAATCTGGCTCATGCCCTCGACCAGTAGGTGTCTCTGTATTGCAGGTATGACCTCTTGCGCATGCTCACGGGTACTCGAAGCACCACTTCAAAGAACTATCTTCCATTCTAAATTTCTGGAAATACTTCAAGTCCAGTGTCAAAATGCTGTGCTTCTGATATATATATATATATATACATATATATGTATATATATAGAGTATACCACTGTATATATGCTGTTATCAACATATTAACTTAAAGAATCAATCATTAATGATTTTTGTTAAAAATATCTGTAATGCTCTCAACGTTTGGTGTTTAATCCCAGGAAAGTGGTATTCATATCCTGATGGCGATATAAAGAACGATCAGGATGATGGAGTGTTGAGTTTGTCAATAGGATACTATCGCTTGATACTACATAAAACAAAATCAATACTAGCCACCGTCTTTGATGAAAACCCGTCCCAAAGCACCAAACCAAACTCCGCTCCGCAACGGTCGGCGACTGTCTATGGTCGCCACCTGAGAACACTTCAGTGCGACAATTTTGATCGAATGCAAAATGTACTGAGACCTAGATGGTTTGATAACACGCTCTAATGCTCTAAATATTTCACAAGATAATAATATCTTGCGCCTTTTGCTCTGCTTCGGCTCAATCAATAGAGAATGCTTGTTTTTCTATGACTTGTAACAGTGGATTTTCACCGGGCGAACCTTAAATTTAGTAAATAAACCTTTGTACATATATGAGCACATAGGGAACAGCCCAATAACGGAATTAATGCGAAAATTGGATTGAATGAAACAATCAATGCCCATACGTGTATCTCAACTATGAAAGATCAAGACTAAGTCGTATGTAAGATTTCACTAGAAGAAATAGGATCACAGGCGATCATGGGCAGCTTATGGGTAATAGAGCTCACTGAACGCTCAAAATGGGCAGTTCAATGTCACTATTCGACGACGAACATGGTTTCGCGCAATTTAGTTATACAATCCAAGTAGTACTTTAACTGATGAGTTTAAGGAAATGCATTTTTGAAATACACTATTGGTAGCCATAAAACAGAGAACAGGCTACGAATGACGTAATAACAGCGTGGTAACATAAAAAGAGAGAGAGAGAGTTGTTTATGAGGAAGAGAACAAATTCTATTCACCACCCACCCTCCTTGAGATCAACTTTGAATAATTAATTTCGCTCAAGAGCATGAGACAATTTCGCTGTGTCAGTTAACCGTCAATTCGTTCGAATGACATGAAGGCTGTGCATCTCCGATTTTATTCAAAGACCTTTTGTTAAGCTCTTGCTCTGTGGGATATCCGAGGTATAATGTCTGGATTACGGTGACGTTTGTCACAGTAGATGACAATTTTTTCGATTTGGAAGCTCCTAATCGATCTGTGGAAGTGTAAATATAAAATTTAAATCATTGGGAGAGATCCACATGCCATTTTACATCCTACATGCGTCTGGTGTAAATTTTAATACAAAGGGCTTGCAAACGTGAATATTAGGATCAATTGAATGACAAAGAGTATGTGGCGACAAGCTATTGCCTTTGTTAGACATTTATTACTACGTACTGTTTCTATAAGGCGGTTTTGTCTTTTTCAGGAAGCCGCTATAGGTTGTTGGATGGACAGCAACTGTCCAGGGATACAGAAGTGTTGCGTTGAGCCAAATCCTGCGACGAGTTCAGCGACTCGAATTTGTCGTGATCCGGTCGGAATCCGAAGTTAGTTTAATGGGATTTTTTTATAGCTATTTGATGCTAAGATTCGATCTTATAAAACGATGAAGGGATTACATGGCAAAATTCAATATTCCCTCAGCATTGATCCAATAGTCCTTCATACTCGTGTTGAGCAAATACGACCTGTTACTTTACTCTTTATCATGGAAAAGCTGATGTTTGGGCGCATTTTACCTTCCTCAGAGTCTGGAAAGGTCAAGCTGACTGCAATCTACTGAGCCAAATACCTCCATAACCAAACCCAGGATGCTAAACCAAGATTGGTGAGATATTTGCAAAACTCCGGACTGCAGGTGTCTGCGGTGGGAAACGAACGTGCTACTGTCCTTTCCGGGCAGTAACGCGTTCACCACCACACCATGCGGGTCCTTCGTTTGGCGTGTCTCTCAGCTAGCTCTATCGATCAGTGCGGCTAAATACCTTGCCATAATAAATATAGAAGGCAGAAAATAAAAGGTAAACATTGTGAATTCAACTACAGCTTCAGCTTAATTGGGTTCAGTGCTGATGTGGGCTCCCCAGATCAATCCCGTTGATGGGTGATTGCTGGCGCTACAGATCGATAGAACTAGCTGAGAGACAGACGAAACTAAGGACCCACATGGTGTGGTGGTGAGCGCGTTACTCCCCGGAGAGGACAATAACGCGTTCGTTCCCCACCGCAGACACCCGCGGTCCGGAGTATTACAAATATCTCAGCATTCTCGTGGTTATATTTCGCTTAACACCTTGCCATAAAAATTATAGAAGGCAGGAAATGAAAAGTAAACATTATGAATTCACGTGAAGTGCCGAGATATTTGCAAAATTCCGGACCACAGGTGTATGCAGTGGGGAACGAACACGCGCTGTTGTCCTTACCGGGGAGCAGCG
>UYYA01000702.1:0-37140 GCA_900624975.1 Angiostrongylus costaricensis | reverse complement strand
GATTTACAAAAACCTCTTCTGGACAAGATCATTTGTCGACAAGAGACTACTGCTGCAGGAGTTAGTGTGTAGCATAGATAAACTGCCCAGTGGAGAGACTCAGAAATGCCTCAAGAAATGAAATGCTTTTACATTTATGTTACAAAATACAATGCACTATTTACAATGTGCACGTACAATATTCCCCATCATATAACTTAATAGTAGTAACTATTGACTATACTTACTTCATAGTTGAAACTTGAATGGCCCGTCCTCACTAGTTGTACAGGCCGCAGCATAATTTCCATTTTTTCGGAGATTTGATGGTTCAGCCATTGTGGTTCCCTGGAATCCCGAGGTCAACCTGGCGAAAGTCTGTCCCAGGTCTTCACCACCAGGGGCAGTCGTAGCCCTTGTGGATCACAGGCAGATTTGTCACCATGCGACTAATTTGGTAGCAGGAAGGTGGCGGATCCTGGTATTAGTTAATTGTAACAATGATAACAGTATTGCATCTCGTCATAATCGAAGCGAGAATTCATACGTACCCGAAAGCAATTACAATGTTGGTTTAAAGCTTAGAATTCTTGGCTACAATAAGTAGCCTTCAGATAGAAGGCCGTCCTGGCTAGCTACTCATTGCATGACGTCTATTGAAACATTCTAAAGAGTCATCGTCCCTAAAAGGGATGCATCTTACGCTCACCTTTCTAGCGCATACAGCAGCACACTTCCGATTGTACTGCTCTACAATAGCTTTTTAACAGCCCAAACATCGTCAGTTTTTGAGTTTCTACTGCTCCTTTCTTCAATGAGATGAGAAGTCGGAAGTGTCGAAGCACTACCCCCATCCCATGTAGCACAAGTAGACGTCTATATAGAAGTCATTCGGCTTGATTTTCCCCACATAGTCATTATGTTTCCTCCATACCTTCACCGCACCCGTCTGAGTGATCAAGCGCAAGAACAGTCGTATGTTCTTGATCTCTGAGCAGAAAAGGAGGTGTATAAACCATGGAAAAACAGAACCTGCCACATGCACGTCTTTCCAATAAATCGGTGCTAAGCCGCGCTAGATGATCTCTTCTCTCTACGAAAACTTCCTCTGACTGTAGCTTTCAATCACCTCCGTTTTAGACCAGTTGAAGGAAAGAGATACGTCGTGAAATGTGAACATTATAATAAAGTCTTTTTCACTTTTCCACTATAAGAGCGTTGTACTGCTTCGATGCTGTTCCGCTACCAATTCTCCACTGTTTAGCACGGAGTGAATGATTTGCCTAAGTTCTTTTCTGTTCTTCCTACAGCTCCCAGCAAAATAGGTCTCTGTACTCAATAAGTATTTTGCTATAGAAAGGCCGGTGTAAGGAGATCTTTGGAAGGCGGAAGACGATTTTACCTTTGAACAGGCTTCGGGACTCCAGGGAACCATAATGGCTAAGTCAGCAAAGCTCCGCAAAAGTGGAAATTATGCTGCAGTCTGCATAACCAATGAGGACGGACGATCCAAGTATCCAAGTACATGCATATATTCTCTTGTACAGGAAGTTCTGCCAGCAGTACAACTTTAGATGTACGAGTAACACAAACATTTAAACGGCATGATCCTTGCGATTCACTCATTGAGCAATCTTAGTAACAACAACTTAATTCCAAAAGTTCTGAAAATGAGGAAACTAAAGAGAGTAAGTGTACGACCTGCGTCGTCTTGCTTTTCTCTTTTCAGATTGTTCACTCCTAGACAACTGCTGTTTCTCGACGTTTGTCCTTTCTTCGATGTATCAGTGGCTTTAGATTCACCATTGGAGTCGGGATGACCACCAATGCTCATCCCCGTCTATGGGAACAGAAACGTATAATCTCATAAACGTCGAAAAAGGAAAAAAAACGGACAACAGCTGTACAAACGTTACTTTACAAACGCTCCTTTCTCACCCTTTCTACTTCTGTTCAGCAAACACGAGGTGTTATTTTATTTCTTTATTTACGTACAAGTTGACGTTTCGGCGGATTTCGCCTTCCTCAGAGCCTGGAAAGGTTAAGTTGACAGCAACTTATTCCGCCAAACACCTCCATAACCAAACAGAGAAAACGCTAAACCAAGATTTCAATCACATTTAACACAGCTCTGCACACTCACCGCTTTCTATGAGTCTTCCACTGAGTATGTCACGTGGAGACCAACCGTTCAGAATTCACATGGAAGCGTAATGTGCCCCTCCCATCAGAATAACAGGTTTATATACTGTCCAATATCACGCGTGATAACAAGGCATTCCTTCCTGCGGTTCATTTTCGGATTCTTGGAATTAATCCAGAATGCCTCTAGAGTTTGCGCACTTGTGTTCTCGATTCACGCGCGAGGATCGTAACCCTTACTTCAAAATCTTCTCCGTTATGTCTCTGCGTCCTATGCGTGCCTAGTGAAGTATTTGGTTTACGTTTGCTGACTAGGTGTTCTTTTATACGTACGCAGAGTGGTCTACCCTCGCCAACGTCCCCGCACGCCTTACAAGAGATCAGATAGACTGTACCCGAACTCATGCAGTCACCGTCTCTACTATTGGGGCAAATTATGCAATTTTGCGTTGCACATAGGCGGTCGTGTAGGCGGTTACGAACTAGCTGGCATTTTAGATTACTCGGTGGCATTTCAATTATCGTTACCGAATTCCTTAGACCGGCCCTTCTTAAACAGCGTTTTATAGCTGCACTTACTTCATTTGAAATGGAGGGCAGTATAAACGGGACATTATTGTCCCTAAAGTTATCGTTGGGGAACCTTTGGTTTCCTTTACACCTACTTCGAGCTACAGTTTTTTTTTCTCCTTTCTCAATTGACAGTAGGATGTTAACACGTCTTTGATACTCTGCGAATTAGTTTCCTTCAGAAGCTTGACGTACTGCTATTTAGCCAGACCCTTTTTATGCAGTGAGGAATCTGTAGGCTTAGCAAAGATGTATCCAACATTAGTCTGCTAACAACTAACGAAGTAATACCCTTCTCATTTTAAAACAGTGAGACCACTCTACATCGTTCATGTATGGCAAAACGGGTAGACCACATCTTATCCTCAACGAGGAACACTCAAACGAGAAATTCAAAACCCAGAAAGTCCTCTGGCAAATCGAAGGTCACGGCGTCAGCACAGTGATGATTTGGTGTGGTAATCACAATACTTACGAAGAAATATCAACGCGCACAACTTTTTACTCACTTTGCATGGACTTAAAGTATTCAAAAACGAATAGAATGGCCCAGTATACGCGATTCATCGCACTATCTAAGACCACAAAAGTGAGCCGAATGAAGTTTATTAACGATCGTATATGAACAACACAAAGGTGCTCTCTCCTTGAAAAGAACAACAGTGAGCGCTTCCTAATAGGCGAATGATCAGACTAATCTATGCACAAGATATTCGTCAGAACTAAACAATACCCACTGAATAGTAGGAATAAGGCTAGATAACAGAATGTCTAAGTTCTGAACACGGCTAGTTTGCTGTGTTAACCACCAAACCTCGAAATACGTGTCGACAGCCTCGTTCCGACTCAAAGAGAGTTTTCGTATGACGATATAACTCCACTAATGTCAATGATAATCAAACGTCGGTCGTTAGAAGCTTTACAGATCTTCTATAACCTCCACTAAACTAGTTAGAAAGCTTCGGTTGGACAACGGGCAATTTTTGCTCCATTCGTGATTACCCACCCTATAATAGTGCCAACGAAGTCCTATAAAGGCGCGAAATGAACGGATTCAAATCCAGCTCTGGTTGTGGGTCATCCTGATGCGTCCTGCGTTCATCTTCATTGTTTATTGCTTTGATCATTAGTGGTCTTCTTTCTTTATACCCAGAGTGCAGAATGTCCATTTATAGTAATTTTCGCGACCAACTTTCTATTAACCTCGACATCGATCGAACAATTCTTCATGTTCTTGTTGGGCGAACACAAGACGTTATTTCATTTCTTTATTTACTAACAATCAGACGATTTGGCCAATTTCGCCTTCTTCAGAGCCTCGAGGGAGTGGCAGAGTAGATTGCGATCAACTTGGCCTTTCCGAACTCAACAGCTCAGTTTGTAGTATTTAAACCTTACCCGTGATATATGCGATGTTAGTCTCTAACTTTAATGAAACGCTGCAAATAGGTTCAAGAAAATAAATCAACTGAAATAGTAATCTCTCTTATGGGGAGTGGGGGGCTCAATTTTTCCGGTGAAGTTGCAACAACTCTATAAGCGCCTTAAAGTTGGTAGTTGTTCAGAAACTGTCTGTTTCGTCCTCACCTCAGCGAAGCCCTTGGAGGCATTGTGAGAGGCAGAGCTGTCAGTCAGTCACGTGACAGCACTGTTGGTGATGTCATATTTTTGATCCTGAAACTTCTATTGTCCTATTGATTCACAAGAAATGGATGGTGGACACTAGTGTTTCTATCATCCGTGGTACTCATATACTTGGTTCTTATTCATCCACCAGGAGTTTTTTCATTGGCCCCTAACTACCGAAGCCTAGTTATGGATCTCTCACCCATTCGCGATTATATGCATTGATTTCAGTGCGTTTGCTGCAGGGATGATGTCCGCTTCAATTTCAGACACACTATAGAATCTGTTGATCTTTGTTAACAAGATGCGAGTTGTCTTATTATACTCCTTTTCGAACTTTCAAAGCTTTTTTCTACGCTTTTCTTCGCCGAAGTTTGTGTTTAGAGCCCACAGAGTGAAAGAGGTTTCATCCAACTGGACACACTAACGTCCCCCCATTGTACCGCTTTTGTTTGAAGTTTTAAAAAAATTTGAACTTTAATGTCAGTTCTTTGTAAAACTTTCATGGTAACACTCTCGCTCCGAGTGACCTTTATAGGTGTCATAATGAATTTGCGGGTATGGTCGTCACGACAGCTTTGGGTATCATATATTACCGCTGGTTCACTTTGGTGCGAAGTTTTGTTTTTCCTAGACTTCTTGTAGTCACCCGGAAACTTATCCAAAGCCGATGCTGTAGCGGGCATTGTCCATGGGAGGATTTCTTCTTAATAGTTTCGCACGGTTCACTTTTTTTGTGGCAAGAGACTATTGCCATTGAACGAGAGTGGCCAGTGAAAAGGCCCAGAAATGGTTCTGTCGCGAAGAACAGAGAACTCATGCAGTGTACTGCACCATTTTTTATAAACATTTCATCACTTTCTAATTTTCAATAGTTATGATGGACTTTTTGGAGTTTTATCGAATGAGAGGATAACAAAGCCACAAGCTAAACACCGTGACATTCTTTGCACGACCCACATAAATTCAGCCACAGAGATGCTGAGATATGAGCAAATCTAGGAAGCTGAGGTTCATTTCGAACCCGCGATAACCCTTTTCGGGTCCTTACGAGTTGTCCGTTGCACCAACAGAGGCGCTTTATTAAATGATGACAGTGGCATGATTGCATAGTGGGTGAGTATTTTTTCCTCACACTAGAGTTGTATGTCCATCAGAAACAGTGGAGGTTGTATAAAAGGAGACGGGGCATGCACAGGAAAAGATAGGATAAAGCTCTCTGCGTCGATCAATCTCTGAGAGATGCACCATGCATTCGACTTCATTAAGAATCGTTGGTAGTGATTGAATGCATATCTGGCCTTTCCAATGACTCGCGGTGGTCTGCCAATGTATCGAGCCACTGCTGCTAATCTCCCATACAAAAGTGGTACCAATTTACCACCTCCGGAGAGAAGGTTTGGTGAGCCTGGGAAGGAGGAATCGATCTCACGTGTATTGCAGGGCGCCTCCAACCACAGCGCCACACGCGCCTTACGTAGGATAGGATAGGAGAAATGCAAAATTTTCTTTCAAAAGGCAGCGAAAAAACCGATTTTTAGTACGGAAATAACAATAACAACGGTGTGACTACGTAAAAACTTCAAGAGTGGCCGTCGTGAATCTCATAGGTGTCATAGTAAGCAAAGCGAAGAATTATGCGTCGTCCACTCCGCAGCAAAACCGAAATTAGGCGTTGTCGTAGGAGTGTTAAATAATTCTAGGGTTAGAAAAATGCTTTGTTGAGACTATACAAATTAGTGTGTCAATAGGGCAAAGCCTCTTTTATACAACTTAAGCTCTGAACTGTTCAAAAGTCCGCTTCACGAAAAAACCAGCACTGGTCCCTAGTTTAAGGATTGCTTGACAGTTGTATTCACTTAGATTTGTTAGAACGTTAAATGCACCTTTGCCAGGGTTAAGTGTGAAAGATCGCTTATTATGTAGTGAGCGATGATGGTTCCGTACACTTGTTGCCCTCAACTTTAGTGTATTTCAGATTGGTGTACAAAAATATCGCATAAATTTGGTTACTGAGCTGAGTGAAAACTGTTCATATAACCACAGTGATGCTGAGATATTTGCAGAACTCCGGACCGCAAGTGTATGTCGTGGGGATCGAACCCGCTATCATCGTTATCGGTGGCCAACGCGTTTACCACAACACCATCCGGGTTCTTCGTTTCGTCTGTCTCTCATCTAGTTTTCTATCGATCAGTGCCATCAGCAGTCACCTGGCAACGAGCAGACAGAATTAGCTGAGAAAAAGGCTAAACGAAGGAGCCGCATGAAGTGGTGGTGAACACGTTAACCGTTAAAGGGTAATAGCGGGTTTGACCACACCGCGTACACCTGCGATCCGCAGTTTTGAGAATATCTTAGTATCATTGTGGTTGTATTTTACATCATACTCTGCCATGAAAAGTAATGGGCGGTGACTAAAAAGTGGCTGCACTGTTCACATGATTCAATAAAATTAACCCTTTTTAAAGAAACCAAAAAGTAGTCACTTTCTCGGACTAAACCGTAACGTGAAGTGTTCATTGATTTTTCCTAGTTGTTTATCTTTTCGTTGATTTTCTTCTTCAGGAATGACGGACAAATACGATTCCCTCTACGACACTGTCAATGCTCGACGTTTTGGTTCACTGCGCAGCGATGACAGTGTGACGGAAACGATGTGTGATGCGTTCTTCGAGACTCGTAGTATGTTCTCAACATTTCATAGTTTCCACACCGTTTTACTGGCAACTGCTTATTTGGTGTCAGTTAAGGTAGCCTAGAGGATATAACAAAGTCAGTTCAAGGGGCAATGAATGCTGTAGGAGATCAACCAGTTCAGGTAAATCTCAGTTTTCACACAGTTCGTTCTTGGAGTCTTAAAGAATGAAAAAATTAGAAACAATGTTTACTTCCTTCACTAGTAGGTGTAGTAATATTGGTGGTGTGATGTGTTCTTAATTCCACCATGACACTATCAGAATTGTTCTGAGACTACCATACCAACGGGACTGTGGTAGGTTCGAAGACTGAATTTCATGCTATCCATTAACGAGGACCTATTGCTGAAGCCGTTTTTTCGTGAATTGGGAAATATGTTCATTGGTATTTAGAGCGATAAAGCAATAGAACACAATTTACCTGTATGTCAAGATCGGAACATCGAGAGTACTAATGGCATGGTTTTCACACACTCCACTGAAGTAGAGAACCTAGCGCAGGTTTGTATTTGTAGCTGTTTTTCTTTCTGTGCGTAAGACATTCTCATTCAAACTCATAAAGATTCTTAGATCCACTATAATGTTATATTTTGTCATCTGTGATAGACCATCTGCTCATCATAGCAGGGTACGAAGTCGTTCAATCAGTAGACAGAGCTTGACTCAGTGTAGTCGTGCAGACTGCAGCGGGTCAACATCGATCATCACTGAGTTAGTTAATAAACTGGTTGATTCGCCTAGATAGTTTAATATGATCTGTGGTTTCTGGTATAAAACTACGATGCTTCATTACTACATGAGTTATTCGTTTCTTTTTTCACGTTGTCCGTCTCCACACATGTGTGGATCCCAATACTTGTATTCGGCTCGCTTCCTAGCATCGGTCATCCACGAAGGTCTTCAAGTTTTGTAATTGGGTTGCTTGAAGATTTCCGTCTTCTTTACGCATGTCGTTCAATGTTGATCGAGTCGATACTCCCTGCAGAACTGAGATAGCCTTGCAGGACCCATTTAGGTTTTAAGGATGTGAGCGGATCCCTTCTGGCACCGGATTGCCGTACTGGAGGGATGGGTAACCTAGTAAGCCGGGACATGGTTGTATCAGCTCTGTGCTGGTGATTAACGACACCACTACCATTGCGCTGCCTGCCACCGTAGTTATGTTTAACTGCAGTAATAATAGAAGTAAGGATTAGGTTCAATTTTTTTTCTTTCAATAACAACGCTGTGATATTAATTTTCTGACAAATGTAACCATAACTAATTATTTGTTTATTGCTCCGTAAAATAAAAAGGCGGCTAACGCTGTAGGCGTTGATCAATCCTGAGGGATGCGCCATGCGTTCGATTTCATTAAGCATCGTTGGTAGTGATTGAATGCATATCTGGCCTTTACAATGACTCTCGATAGACCACAGATGCATCGAGCCAATTCTGCTATCCTCCTAGGCAAATATGGTAACAATTTGCTGAACCTCGAAAGGTGGAAGGTTTGGTGAGCCTTGTGCGCGGAGATCGATCCCATGCGTGTATTGCAGGACGCCTCGGACCAGTGGCCCACATGCACCCTTAGCCCCATTGCAATTTTAATTCCTTTTGTTAATTCACCGCTCTATGGCGAGGAGGTAATTTTTTCAAACGCCACAACGAGTGCTTCTACCCACTGCAATGCAAATGTAAACCGCTTTGGTGTGACAGTGTCACCTCGTCGTAGCGCTTTTCGGACCCACGATTTTTACCGTCCTTAGATGACGGGTGTTTTCATTGCTTCCGGTTGAATCGAATGTGTACGTGGGAAAAGAAATCACAGCCAATATAAGAGCCATGTTGCGACGAAGGCATCACGTAGTTACAGTCTTCTATTGAAGAGTAGGATGTTGACTTGAGAACATTGGCGTTTGGCAATGAGCAGTAACATAGTTCGAGAGAGTCATCATCGTTTGTAAACAGCAGTTAGTTAATCTCGGTTCTGTTCATTGTTCTGAAGCCTCATGAAGGCATATCGATCATTGCTTGATGGGTGTTCTTGGTCTTGTACATGAAGCAGTTATTATGACATGTTGCGATTGCTTTCAAATAATACCACTTACATTTGGTGAACTTGTTCAAACTGCTTTCCATATTTCTTATAGATGACTAGTTTCCTACCCAGATACTTGAAACATCGGTACAAAAGTGGCATTTCTAAAATCGAGCGAGATCTGGTGCTCCGTAACCTGTGTTATCTGATTACGCTCAGCTTGGTGTCGAAATTGAAAAGTTGAACTCTTCCCCGGTTAGGATGACATTACATGAAGGAGAAACATGCTGTTCCATACTCTCAAACCGTTGGCTACTATAAAGCTTATACTCACCTATAAGCTCTACCATGTGGAATGCGATTCGTAGCGTTCAAGATTTATGTCGCAATTAGACTTTTACTTACCTTAGATTAAATGCAGTCAGTTGTAGGGTAGATTATTTTTTATGAACTCTATCGTTTATTCGCTGGTCTTTCAGTAATTATTCACTTTTTCTCCAGGACTTACAACGTGGTGAAGAAAACGAAAACTGCTCTAAATCATCTATTGTCGCAAAACCTGTTGGAAAACTCGGTAAGATGAAGTTTATTGAGCCGTATTCTTTGTGAACGTTTGGCTAGTCCTGATTACCTCCAAAAAAGAAGTTCATATTTCACCTTGTTCAGTTTTTTGCTTCTCAAGTCTTTACAGAAGACCTCGGTCACCTAGCTATGTTTGGGAGGCAGAAGGCAGTTCTTCGTCGATCTCAAGTAAAGTCCGAATCCGTCCATGAATCAGGTTTGAATTTTCTTACATGTTTCCTGTAATAGAATTTTTAATCCAGGGAGTTCTGTTAAGATTCCATTAAAAAATCGACTTCTGCTTTTCTGGATATTCTTAGTGTTCACTTAGAAATTTGATTACTTAAATGCTTGGACACTTGTATGGTCCGTCTTAACAGGTGGTGCGAGACTCAGCACAATTACCATTCGTTTCTTTCACGGGCAATCGTCGTCACTGGTGGTGAGAGGCTTCGAATACGGTGACATCTGCAATGCCCATCAAGAATTCCTGAAAGTACTACCGTTGCCGAGTGCAGATATTTGACCTTAACCACGAACTCGTCCGCCCTTCGTTTGGGTGAGCTTCCAAGAGCACGCTTGTATTCTCTTGCGATCCAGTGCACTGTTCTTATCGTCCATCTATCATCTGTCCTTATCATGTGGGCGGCCCATGTATATTTGGCTATCGATGTGTATTCTCCTGGATCCCGAGGTTGGGATGAGTATCCCGGTTAAATTATGGAAGAAATAGTTCAAGCGCTGTGTGGATGGTACACAGTATTGTTGGCGTGGTTGAAGTATTAGGCCACATTTCTACCGCATAACAATGCGCTAGGAATGCTCTTGAAAGGAAAAAGTGGCTCTGGAGTTTTTGACCCACTCCATTAGTTCGTCGGTGGCTTCTTAGAGGCCCGAAAGGGCTGATTAGATCCATGCTGATCATTCTTCTATCTAATTCCTCGACGTTGTCCTCCAAGTGCATTAAACGTCCAGGGTAGACGTACGGGGCGGTTTCTGTAATCAAAGAACTATATAGTTAGGTTTTTTGCCTACGCGCCATGGGTTTTTCACTAATTGGGTTTCCATCCTATTTATGCGCAGTCAAATCTTTTTTTCGCTTCGATGAGTTCATTGAGCGTTGTCTCTCCTTCAGTGGTGCTCCTCGAAAAGTTGACCATGTCAACCGCGAAAGGTAAAAATTCTCCATCAATATGTAGTGAAAGGTCCGTGGAAAAGCTTTTGCTTCAGTTCCAATAACAATCAGCTAGCGTTCATATATAAAACGGATGCACTCCTTAGTGGGGCGGCGCTGATAGGATTGGATTCGTTTCGACGCTGTCAAACACATGAGGCCGATAAAGGTTAGGACAAGTGTACATGGTGCTACCGACAGATTTCTGTGATCTGTGACACCGTTTGGATGTGGTCCATGAAGCGAAATCCCTGTCGAATCTTGGTTACTGAATTCGTTATGCCTCACCCAAGGTTATGGACATGCGCCAAAGCATAAATCATGTGAGCAGGTGTTTACGACAGCTCAAACGAAATCGTCAACGATATTATCGGGTTCTCGAACTGTGCCTATCTTTATACTTTTTATCGCAGCTCCAACTTCAGAGGGTAGAATCCTTGGCGTTTTTTCACTATCAAGGGTTTTGGGACCCGACACAGGGATTGTGGGACGGAAAGCGTTGCTGTAGGACTTTTCCATTATCAATTCCACTTCATGGCAGGATGCTATGGTGGTCCCATCCACGTTCGTTGAATCGGGTAAGGATAATGGATAGAGCTGTCGGCGTTCATCAATCCCTGAAGCGCCATGCATTCGACCTCATTAAGTAACGTTGGAGGTGATTGAATGTATATCTGGCCTTTATAATGATTTGCGCTGGTCTACCGATGTATCGAGCCAGTCCTGCTATCCTCCCAGGCAAGTCTGATACCAATGTACCAACCCCGAAGGGATGAGATGCTTGGTGAGCTTTGATTCCATGTGTATTGGAGGGTGCCTTCGACTGCTGCGCCATACGCGCTATTTTGGGTCCGATAGTGGAATATTGCAGTTGCAAAGATCGCGATAAGTCTTTTTTTGTTTTGGAGCAACTATTTTGTATAGGCTTAAGCTACAAGTTCTTCATTTTATATATATTTAACATAAGGGGAATAGGTGGACTAATTTCAGTATCGGCTTCTCACGCCAAGTCGGTTCAACCGTCCAAGCCACCTCGTCTGGTGCAGCGCGAAACTCAAGAAAGAAAAGTGATACCAATACCTGCTTCTCGTCCGCGCGATGCAGCGCTTCAGAATAATACGTTCGTTTTTCATATTGATGAATTTCTTTACGAATATTTCCTTGAGAGGTTCTAACTGAGCATTTAATAAACCAAACGGTATTATTCACTGAGTTATGCCATAACAAAGTGAGGCGATTAAATGTTAGTGTGGATTGGATGGCAATGGTGGCGGCAGAGACACATTGGTAGCGCAGATTTTCGTCCGATAATGTTTTACTGTATGAGTCGTTTTATCGAATATGTTAATAAGCCTTTTACAAGTTTTCACAGCAGGGCATTATTTGTGAAACAACCACAATGATGCTGAGATATCTGCAAAACTCCGGACCGCAGATGTCTGCGGCGGGGAACGACCGCGCTATTATCCTTTCCGGGGAATAATCCTCTCAGCTAGTTCTATTGATCACTGCCATCAGCAATCAGCCGTCAACGCGATTGATCTGGGGAGCCCAAATCGACAGATCGGAGAGACAGGCGGAACGAAGAACCTGCATGGTGTGGTGGTGATCGCGTTACTCCCCGGAAAGGACAATAGCGCGTTCGTTCCCCCACCATAGACACCTGCAGTCCAGAGTTTTGCAAATATCTCAGCATCATTATATCAATAAGTTTTGCCCTCGGGTCCTTTGGTACAATAGAATTGGAGTCGCCCTAAATCTCTTTCTCTGAGTTGTTTATTGCAACACAATTATCGCAAGGTATTGTAATTCACTTACAGGCGAGATTTGTACCTGAAATAACACTTTTTTGAATTACTATAACCGGCTGTATGGTGGATACATTATTTGGAACCTTTTTATATTCACGGTACATGCTTACCTGGATGCTTGGACGACGCGTCCTCACTGGTTGTGCGGTCTCCAACATAATCTCCATTTTTCGGGGTTTTGCTGGTTTAGCCATGTTTCCCCGGAGTCGCGAGGTCAGGCTAACCAAAGTCTACCCAAGGTCGTCATCAACACAGGCAGTCCACCATGCGACTAGTTTGGTACCAGGACGATGGTGGATACTGGTATTCGTTTGCTCTTAGCTGGGCTTACTGATAGAAACGCCAGACTCCTCAGCATGGGAGACGCTGCCAAGGGATGAATTCTCCCGTTGTACATCGTGGCCCGACACGCATGAACACCTTCTAGTCACGATGGGGCGATAAACCGTTTGAAAGATTCATGGTACACTTTTCCTTTATGGCATATTTCTATTTTTTTCAGTGCAGTACGTGTTGTTGGTCCCTTGACATCACAGAAGAACGAAACAAGTGGTGTAATCACTCGTTCGCGGTACAAGGATCTGCATACGACGTTAGAATTCTACAAATATTGGTGTCTTGCAATTCATGGTCATTAATCGTTATTACTGTTTTATAATTCATTGTTGTTTAGACCCATTGCAAAACAAAGGACTCCTACCGAAAAGGATCGAGGTGATAATAACAAGGTGTCAGCAAATAAATAACTTTACTTTCCATTCCTTAATTAAAATGCTGTAAATTCAGGATCTGCGAAGTGACTTCAGGAAGATGAAATTTAGCACTGACCGTCAGGCGCGAGATCGAACCCCACGTAGCAATGTGAGCGGTGCCGCTGCGACGAAAAAAGCGCAGCACTCAGGTCCTGTACGGATTAGACGCAGCGAGCAAACTGAAATCAGAGGAGGTAATTGTTAAAGCTGAATGACGTTGTTTGAATGAAATATTTAGGTGATGATAATGATGATGATAGCAGCGTTAAGTAGAAAATTAGTTTTAAGAAACGCAGAGTAAGGGCCTCAGTGGTGCAGTGTGTATTATGCGAACATCCGGAAAGGGTAATCATGGTTAAATCTGGCCTGGGGTGCAAGTTTTGCAATTATCGGGTCGTCATAGTGGGAGTATTTAGAATTTCAATATCATCGGTGATAGTAACTGTTCACCTGTACATTTTGCCGTTTCATCCTCACTGCGTCTGATGTCCTCAACACTTTAAATTTTTCATCACTTACGGATGTCTTCCATATGGGTTTCCTGTATTTTGCATGATGACATCTACAAGTTTGGAGTGATTGTGTTTTGTTGCTGGTTAACGCTATCGATAGACACATTTTATAGGTGGTGTCCATTCAGGACGTATCTTCTTAAAATCCACTTTACTGTTGTCTTATCTTTTTATGTGCCGGTCGATTTTTATTATTACGTCTTAGATGTTTATCATATGGATCGCAGAGATGATGATTGCGAAGGGTTTGAATGCGATGCGCGACTGGATGATTATTGATCGGTTTGTGCTAACTGGGCACCTAACGGACGCAGATGGATCTCCGAGCTCTTTGTGTTAGCTGACAAATGCAATGTATAGTAGAACTGTGAAAGAACTACAGTCGATTAGATTCGCTGGTAATGTAGGTGAATTTTTGAAGAACCCATACCATTGTACGTTTTCTTGGTAAGACCTCTGAGAAGAAGACGTGTTTTTCTTGGTTATAGGGCCGTACAGTTCAAACAGTTATGCTTCGTCGCTTGTGTTTTTATTGTTACCTTGGGTTTTTTTTTTGTATACACTCTAATATATTTCGTCTCTTTTCTTAGCTGTTGAAACTTTGTAGCAGCATCAGTGGTACTCATAGAAAGGATGATGATATGAACCCTTAGAGAGATGGTGTCGCTTTGTGTTTGTTCACTGAATAGAGAAATGATCAAAGTGTTGTTGGTTTGCCATTAGGATGCATTCGGCTGTGGTTCTTACTTAGAGGGTTCGTAGAACTTGCGCAGAACTGTTTTGTTTCGGTACGTAGACCTTTATGACTGGATAATGTTGAGACGGGAAATAATTTTACTTCCGTTAGGCGTCTATGGCTGTAGAAAAAGTACATGTGTTGTCCGTACAGGTAAAATGTGACACTGTCGTTTAAAGTAATTGGCATCGGAAAAAGTGAGCTTAACAAGGCTTTAAAAGCACGCATGGGATTTTTTGGTCGTGATTAAACGCTAAGCAATACAAGTATGTTTGCTGTAGAGGGTGGTCTTAGCAGGAGACTTGTTTTGACAAGATTATTGGTTTAGATTTATTTTTGAAAAATGATGCTGTCCCCAGTGAACGTGAGTTTCGTCAAGAACTAAATAACCGAAACCCAAGTCTGGGATCTGTGCGACGCGGTATCTCGTCAACACCGAAAAATGAGACAAAGGAGCCACAGTCAGACGATTTTGCTAGGACTAGTAAGTCTAGTACGGTTTTGGCTTTATAGACATAAATGTATATATGCGTGCATATCATTGCGTGTATTATTCCCACACCTACCTTGTAAATGAAATGGACACAACT
The DNA here is from genome assembly GCA_900624975.1 of Angiostrongylus costaricensis. Taxonomy (NCBI): domain Eukaryota; kingdom Metazoa; phylum Nematoda; class Chromadorea; order Rhabditida; family Metastrongylidae; genus Angiostrongylus; species Angiostrongylus costaricensis. The sequence goes on along the minus strand of UYYA01000702.1, from coordinate 21,968 downwards.
GACTTGAATAAATTCCAGGTGTGTCGAGGAATCGTCAAATTCATGGCCCGATAAACAGGACCTTGAAACCTCAAGCTTCTAGTGTTTCTCGGGTATTTTCTGCTACGCCTGTTGCTTCCAACACCCAGCAATCCAAAACTAGATCGTCTAGTGCGACGCGTACAATTGACCGTCCATTAAACATTGCGCGTTCTACTGTTCAGCGCGCAAACACCAAACATTACGCGAACGATGCCGAAAGCGCTTCGCAGTCATTAGCTCGTCCTTCAAGTGCCGCTCGCCTGACTGCTGGTCCACAGAGCGTGAATCGTCCTAATTTGTCGAAGCAGTCACATAATCAGCCAGTTACCGCTCAATCTATTGTACCTGTGAAGGAGAATGGACTATTGGCTTCTGTTAAACCAGCTTCTACTCAGCGTAGTTCTGGTGCAAGGGTAAGACTTCGTTCATTTATTTTTCTTGTATTCGAATTTACGGCTTTGTAAGGACTGTTTTATGAATACTATAGTACATTTTTAATGTTCACAGCACTTTTTATGAACAATTACCGCATATATTATCTGTAATTCCATCAGTGTTTGAGTGACACAAGGGCGTACGAGAAATGGGGGTGGTTGGATTTTTGTGTATTCACCGAGCTACATTTAGGTTCTGTTCGTTGGAATTCGTACGAGGTTAAATTAGCGCACCAAATCCCCTGAGCCCATAATGTGTTCACTTACGTCATAATAGAACTAAGTATTGGGTTTTTACCTGTGTTTATCTCTTTTACGAGCTCGAAAAGGCATATCGCGTTACTACTAATCGGCTGGAAATCTCTTACATGAGAAAGACCTGTACATTTCTAGGATGTTGCAGTGCAGTCTTCTGCACAACGCAGAGCCGATTATCGACCACCCCAGCCACGTCCCTCAGTAATACGTCATTCTCCTATAGGAAGAGGAGGCGGGGATGGCACACCAGTGCATGGATTTCGCAAGGAATTGCGTCGTTATCCCATTCCCACGGTATCTGTTTATCCATTTTTTTGTTTTAACAACTTTTTGGCTTTGTTTTCATCTTTGCGTTCTCTTTCTTTATTTCATCGATTTTCCTTTCGTTTCCATCTAAAAATTTTCGGTTTTCAAGTAACCCCTCCGTCTAGTACGTCTCCTCTATGTTTTAGCTTTTTTCACTGGGGTTTGTTGTTCTTACAATAAGAATGTGTTACCCTAGCATGCTACGCCTCTTCATCGACGTCCCACGGTTTGTCAGGAATTTAATTTCGAGCAGAAACATCCTCAAAAAGACGCGGAATCGAAATTAAAACGGGTACGATTTGTTCAAAAAATACTCATAAGTGTAGCAGATTGTGATGGACGGCAGTTTGAACGAAACCTAAACTTCTTGAAACATTTCTAAATATGGTGGATAAATTGGAATAGTTTTAATTCGTAAGTTAAAGCGAAAAGGATAAAACTCTCTCTCAGCGTTGGTCATTCCTTGAGGGATGCGCCGTGCATTCGACTTCATTAAGTATCATCTGAGGTAATTGAATGAATAAATGACCTATACAGTGAATCATGGTGCGCTATCGATGTATCGAGTCAGTAGGGCCATCCTCAGAGATTCGATCCTAGTCTAATTAGTCTTGTGGTGCGACTAAAGGTTTCCAGTTGGAATCTGCACAGATTTGTGGAAGGTACTATTGTCTTTGCTCTTAATCGTATCTATAGTATGCGATATTGCCTTAATTCCAATTGTGTTAAGAGTTCGCATTTTCCAAAAATTGAACAGAGGAGGGCCTGCAGAAACAATCGACGTGTTGAGAAGGACGTCATGTTTTGATGAACGAAATCCCAGATGTTCAATTGCCTTTGTGTTCATAAACGAGCTCTAACCCAAAATTGGAAGAGATATTTGTCTTGGACTCCAGAAAATCAGCTAATTGGCTTAGCGAAATGAAGTAACACATACCCTACATGGATGAATCTGTAGATTATAAGTTTTTATCCCACCCGATGAAGTTCTGTATAAATTGAGATCTGTTTGGACTTAGAAACAGCCTTCATTTTCGAATCGGTTGCGTTATACTCATTGAATCTCGGGCTTTTCAATGGAGTCAAAACGAGAGTCAATCACTAAAGAATTGATCACCGACAACCAGTTTATCGCCTTTAGTCCTTATTCATAGCTTGATCTTCTAGAAAACCATGATAAGTGGCCGGATATGATTGTGGTAGGTATTTGAGCACGTAGTTGTTGGTTAGAAGATATGAAGAGTGATATTTAGATTTAATGTTTTCATACTGGCTGTGGTTCACAAAACATTAGTGATTCTGAAGCAGTTGTGATAGCCTGCTTAATATGCTATTGGCATTTAAAGCGAAGACGATTTTCAAACGATATGAGTCGTATTTGATTCGTGTTGTTGAGAATGATTTTTAACGCACAGGCTTTTCCAACTTTCTAAGCTGTCTAGAACTTTGTCATGCGTGTTTCAAAAGATCTGAATTCTTTTGCAGCAATTGTTGCCTTGTATTCAGGTTATGGTTATCGTTTTTGGCACGGAGATTTAAGGGTTATAAAATATTTAACTTATTTGTTATGACTGTTTACATTTAAGACTGCTCCTTCTGTCGAAGCTGAGCCTTCTTCTGTCCGGAGGCTATCAAGAAATGAGCTCCGGGCTATGGTAGAGCGGTTAGCAGTCCCTAAACGAGTCGCAACGATGGCCATGAGAACACCACTGAGGTGGATTCCTATGTCTCCACATTTTGTTGTACTGTTTTTGTTCTGATCGGCCTTTCTTTTCTTTGCAACAGTCGTCTCATTCTAGAATTAGGAGTGAACAAACACATGGTGTGAGCTGCATCAAGATTCGCAGTCGTTCTTCATCCCTATCTCGCCGTCCCGTGTCCGCACAGGACAACATCAGTGGTGTACCAGCAGCTGGTACTCTACTGTTCTCCACCGATGAAAATCCTCGTTCTGCTAGTGTTGAACCTGGAACTCAACAAGAATTAAAATAAAGGAAGATATGGTGTATTTTTCTTATGCCATATCAGTATTTCTTTCGTTTCTGTGAAGTTACTCTATAAAGTTCCACTTCGATTAAAGACTTTTATTCATTGTTTCATACTAGGACTGCATGAAGGTGCTATAAACTGGGCGATTAAATATCTTAAAACCAACGTGTTGTGTTTTCTTTTCACAGAGTTTCCATGGCTTCCATGGTTCATGTTCTGCTCGCTTTCATCATATTCCTTATATGGACGTTTATTTGCGTGGACAAACGCACCGGCGTATATTTGTGGTATAATGTCGTGTCTCATAATTCAGTATTGTGAAGTGCAAAAGAAATTAAGAAAGGGGCTTGGAGTTATTTGTTCTTGTAGATTTACGTTTATTCTTGGAACACTGCAATACTTTACGACTTTGTTCTTATATGAATGTCATCTCACTACTGGTGCAACCTCGTTAACGGATCTTCCTTCATTTTATTTCCTACAGTTTTTTTCCTCTCCATTGTAAACTTATGTTGGACTAAAGCATTGAAATAAATTTGAGTTCTATCTTATTGTCTGATATCTTTCACAAGTTGAGATTACGATGTACTTCCTTTCATTGCTAAGCTAACACTATGTTGTTACCAAAATTATATACGGCTAATGTGATGACGTCTTCGCCTTCGTGGGAAGTGGTGATCCGAGTCTATGGTCCACAGTCATTTGTTATCGTGATGTCGCAATTGTTTTCATTCGAGCGATGCTTCACCGAAAAAGGTTGAACTCGATACGACGACGAAGGCACCACATCGCGAGGGCGAACGTTCGTGGACAATCAGTCGTCTTGGATCATCGGTTCTGAAGATGAAGGCGTCGACATGTCAGCCGAATGTCTTTGCTAACAACCTCATGTTAGCTTATCAATGCATGAAAGTACATTGATTACTCCAACCGAGCTTAAATGGGAGTCAGTTTACGATGATATTATGGCTGCAGTTAAAAAGCATGATGTTACACATTTTGATATATGAAGACTACAATAATTTAACCGTTAATGAGGTTATTTTCAAAGTCCGGATTGTATGTTCATATGGTGTGTTAGACGACAAATAAGAAATCCGATTGATTGACATATTGCTCATAACATTCCAAACGTAAGATGAATTCGAACCTCCTCAAATTGTCGCGAACGCAAAAGTAGTTCGACTAAAGTGCGACGTGGGTCGGCTGCTCACGACTTTGTCAACAATGGATCATCGACGAAATTCCGATGTGTCTTAAGCTCACCGAATAAGTGTTTTCGCACGTACCTCGTGTCATCTCAACAATTTAGAGATTAGGCTAGGATATTTGCAAAACATGGACACTAGGTCAGACTGAACCGTGGTTACTGTTTCCGGGGTCTTACGTGTTACGCACGGCACCACTAAAGCCGTTGCTTTGCCTTTCTCTCAGCCAGTTTACTACCTAACGCCACCATCAGCAATCACCCGTCTAGTATGGTGGCTAAATTTAAATCATGAAATCAAGGAGGTATTGATCCGGAGTTGTTTCCTGAACGATTTTCCGTTGATCTGGTGGTAGCAGCGGGAAAACACTTTGCGGCTGGACCTGTTCGTACCTCTAACGATGGTTAAAGCCAGTGGCTAACAAGGAGAGAATCCTATTTGCACTATAGATCGCTTTTGTGCTGGCTTTATGTAGCCATGTTTTTATAAAATAGCATGACTATAAAATGTGCTTCCTTTCTTCTTTCGCTGTTTAAAAGCGGTCTTCAGTAGTTATTTGAGCTGAGATGGTGCCAGTGCGGAAATATGAAGGCGAAGACACTGTTCACTTTTGAAACTGGGTCTTCAAGGACGCGAACAGTTCACAGTCGCTTCCAGTACGTCTGTCGACGAATTTGCTTTCTTTTTCCTAGCAAATCTTCTATAAATATTTAGTAATTATGCAGGTAGTTAGATGTATTAGATCTCGCAGAACGCTTATAACTATAGAGAGTGTAGAGTATTAACGCATGTTGTACGCCATTACGAGTTCACAAACGAAGAAATTACTACGCTTATCTCTACGTCCCAAGGCCGCGTGTAGAGCAGGGGTTGGAGTCGCCCTGCAATACACGTGGAATCGATTCACACGCCGCAGGCTCAGCAAGCCTTCCATTCCTCCAGAGTTGACAGATCGGTGCTAGATTTGTCCGGGAAAATAGCAGCACTGACTTCATACATCGGTATTCCACCGCGAGTCATTGTAATGGTCAAATGTGCATTCAGTCACCTCCAACGGTCCAACTAAATGAGGTCGAATGTATGGCACGTCCCTCAGGAATTGATCAGTGCCGAGAGCCTTATTCCTTTAATGTTTTTATCCCTACTTTCTACTTATGCATTTTCTGTCATAAATAGGCCTGTAAGTGAAAGGTGAACAGCCTCCACAACAATATTTTGAGAAAGATTTATTTGAAAAAATCGTCGTCGCTATCGGAGAGTGTAGACACATCGGATGACTTCGTATTTGTGGACAAATACTGCGCCAACGTCCTAGCACTTTTCTGTTCCGCCGTTGATTTTCGGGCCATAGCTCTGAACAAAAGCCGTACTCTCAGTTGGCGGATTAAAATCTTATGACTGTAAGGAGAGTTTTACAACTTTTCGACAGCTCTTGATTAAGACAATTTTTACCTGCAAAGATACTAAGATTGTTAACCAGTTTCACATCTTCGGTTCAGAATATTTGTTATATGGGGCTCCTAGGTCGTGCTGAATGCGGCGGATAGAGGTGTTCCGCAACACAAGCTTTTGGTTCGATCCCGCGTGTAAACCAAACTTCTTATCTCCAAGGGTAGGGAAATTGACACCGTATTAGTCTGTGCGGAGAAAGTAGTGAATTGATAATCGGTAGGCTAGCGCAAGTCATTGTCTCGGCAAATATTCATTTAGTCGTCTCCACATAAGAATGGAGTGAAATGTACACCGCATCTCTAAGGCTTTTATCAAAAACGCCGAATACGTGATCGTTTATCCATTCTGAAGTTCCTATCTAAGATCTACTCCCATTATCTATTCGGGAACCACGTGTTTAAGCAAACTTAGCACAATGCGCTATGTATTTTGATACCCAACAGTGGTTAAAATGCTAAGGAAGACCTATGTGAAGGTGTATGCCGTTAGTTCTGGTGCATAGAGTACTCGTGAAAAAATGGTTTGCTCATCTTCGATGAGATGACTTCGATCCATTTAGCTCAATATCTATAAGTTACATTCCAAGGCTGCATCCAAACGTAAGCAATCGGACAACGGCCACCCTTTCTTATTATCCACATCTTTGCTTAGAAAAACTTTCAATGACTTAGTAGGCTCAGTAATTGCGACTTGATGCTGCTCATTAAATGAATTTAAATTAGATGACTCAACGCAAAACCGAATCGACTATTTGCTGGCTTAATTGAATGTGAATTCACTGCTTGAAAGCATCACAAAGCATCGAGTCCATTCATTAGGATTGAAGCTATATAGTTCTCGTTCACAGCCTCACAAATCTCCAGCTTTGCATTTCATATGTCTGACAAAGAAATCCTACTTTCCACTCTCATCGAAAAAGTTCGCTTACGTGGAACGTGGATTCTCGTGAGCCAAGGTGGCCCTAGTCGGCACAATGGCGTCGTCGTCAGTATCGCTTGTATTCGTCTGACCGAATAATCCGACCATTTTCTGGTAAGCTGAAGACATCTGAGTTAATGCTGGTGGTGCAGCTGGGCGAATGTCTGGAAGAAGTTCATCAGTTTGAATATTTTCCCTCTTTTCTTTTCTACCTAATATGTCAGAGAGGTTCGGGACTTTTAGCTAGAACAGAAACTTCGCAGTGGTGTGAACTCCATATTACTTGCTTACTTGATACTTGAACGGCCCGTCCTCACTGTTAGTGCTGCCTAAGCCTAACCTCCATTTTTCGGAGATTTGCTGGTTAAGCCATTGTGGTTCCCTGGAATGCCGAGGTCAGTTTGGCCGAAGTCTGCCGCAGGTCTTCGGCACCACAGGCAGTCGTGGCCCTTGTGGATCAGAGGGACATTTGCCACTATGCGACTTTGATCCCAGGACGGTGACGGATCCTGGTATTGGTTTACTCTTAACTAGGCTTCCTGATGGAAACGCCGGACTCCTTCTCAGCTTGGGAGACTCTGCCGGGAAACAAATTCCCAAGCTGAACATGGCAGCCCGACACCCAGGAACACCTCCCAGCCACGATGAGGCTGTAATCCGTTGCGAGGGAACTTCACGTTACTGGGATCAAAACATATTACTGGAATTGGATTTCAGGTTCAACCTCAGAGCACAGGAAAAACAATGGAGAGATTCATTGTTAGTTTTCACTTCAATGGTATGAAAGAAATAAGCATATGGTATTCTCCGAACTATTGATTTTCCTTCACTTCGGCAAACTAGTGAAGTTACTACTTATGATTACAGAATAAATGCAGGCACCGTGTGCAGCTGAAAACCTGCTGAACTTTCTTTTAGGTGCGTATTCCGAACCTGGCATTGTTTCTGCCTTAGGTTTTGGCGCTTCATCCTTTTCAAACACTGTCACTCTGTTCTCATTATCCGATACATTATGTTGAACGTTAGCCAATGGTTTTGCTTCTGAATTTCCGGCGAGATGTACGTTCCTTTCCTCATTCTCGAAATAGTTTTTGGGTTCTGATGGCACTGGTTCTGGATGCGTCGAAGAAGTCTGAATGATTGATCTCTCTGGTACCGCGATGCCAAGGGTGATGCGACCAGCTCGAACATCTAAATTACAACAAATTTCATTGATATTTCATAAAAAAATATCCTATTGCATTTAATAACAAAAGAAGGAGAAAATACTGTGCTTGATGGAATTCGTGTAGAAGGGATAAGACGGAAAGACCACCGAAGTGACGGCGAGAGTGAGTACTGTCTTTTCATTTTGCTATTGTCGTTGTTCCTACTATAATTGTTACACATTGCTTCACACTATTATTAGTTACTAATTTTTATAATTAACTACCAATGGGGGAGCGCAGTGGTCGTAGGCGCCCTGCAATGCACATGGGATCGATCCTCCAGCGCCAGACTTCCATCCTTCATGCGTCGACGAATTATTATCTGATTTGCATGGAAGCATAGCAGCATTGGCTCAATATATCGGTGTGCCACCTCAAGTCATTGTAAAAACCAGATATACATTCAGTCACCTTTAACGATGCTTAATGAAGTCGAATGCATGGCACATCTCTCAGGGATTAATCAACGCTGAGAGTTTTTAGAGCTTTAACCGCCAGTGTCATCGTGGTTGGGAGGGGTTTTTTCGTGGTTGTATAATGTATAATCATGTATAATCGACGAAAGTCAGAATTTCACCTCCTAGTAGGACTCACACTGTGAAAAAGCACCGCATTTCCCACCTTGATGCTCAACTAGAAGTCAGTTAATGAAAGGAATCAAGGCTAATATAGATCAAATTTAGTACTCGTATCCACAAAGACAGACGACCTCTTTGGCGGCGACCTGCAGACATTCTACTTCAGGTGTCCGAAAATTTCAGGAAAAGTCAGTTCAAGTAGTCTTCATCGACACATTCATTTAAGAAGACAACACCTCCAGAGGCCAGCCGAATCCACGCGTAATTTCGAAGGTTTTAGGGGATGATGGATGCAAGGCAATGAAGGAAGTTGAAGAAGTGCTGGATTCCAGACAACATGCAAAAACAGATCATATAAATAGAATAAAAAGAGAGACCATAAGTATTGGATATCATCTCGCTGGGTTCTTTTCTGAGCAATATCTCCCTTAGAAAATAACTGTCCGACAAAAAAATAGTGTAGAAAAGGATAAAACGTTCGATGATGATCTATTCCTAAAGGAAGCGATGTGCATTCGACTTTATCTAGGCTCTATCAAGTCAGTACTGCTGACCTCACAGACGAGTCTGATACCAGTTTACAGACTCCAGAAAGTTACAGGGCTTGATGAGTATGGAGCGAACTAGCGACCGATTAAGTTTATATTACAAGATCACCTATCACTACAACATTACACACTGTCTAATAATTCTTATAACGAGAGAATTTTGGGCGAAATCCGTTTCTGACTTGGTTGATAGATCAAGGAAAACCCGTTGAATGACTATGAGCTACTTGCTGAAGAAGTGGAACTTCTGCCGAACTTTCTCAAGCAAATTTGTATCGCTTCCTTATAACACGAAGGATTTGCTCTAGAAGAAAAGGAAAGGTCTTAATCTTACTACGACATAAGTAACATTGCCAATAATGAATGTCAGCTCTATATGGTCTTTGCAGAAAGGCTTAAAGACAGACTGGTACAAACCGAAAAAAATTGGAAACAGCTCCTAAAGCAGTCTGAATAAATGTCGCTGGCACCTATGTGAATGTAGCGTTCCAACATTTTTCCGTATGAACGAAGGTTAGACTGCAACTCTCAACAGTGGCATGCAACCTACAACTGAATAGTTCTGCTTAAATCTTCTCCATTCCACAACCCTCGCCCGATATCAAAGTCGTCGTGGGAGAAAAACCGCCCAAAATTTATCAACCTAAAGTGCGAATTGGAATGCATGAGAAGAGACGCAGCTCAGGGTGCAGACTACAAAACAGGTTGTATTTTTCGATCTGGAAGCCACAGACTACAAGAAATCTTCGCAATCCATACAATGACTTATCTTCAAAAAGGAAGTAATTATCGCTCATTATAAGATGCTTGTTGGAGGAAGCTCAACCATTTGAGCAAGTAACATTTCAACAGAGATTTCGGTTTATGGACCACATCTACGCTATGGTTCCAGTCAAGAGAGTCAGTACAGAATACCATCTGCGTCCAATTGTCCCAATTTTTGTCACCTACGAAAAAAGATGCAGCTCAGTAGAAACGAATGCCATTCTATCAACATTTGTTGACCGATTTGTTCCACCCTCCATAAAGCTACAGCAAGTCCCAATCCCAAGTCACCGCAATAATTCAACTTTTCCATACACCACATTTCAGTGGCTAATTAACCACTATTTAAACGGGAAGAAAATCCTTATTGATGCAAATAGTATGGTGAACCAGTGGATCAGGTAGCGCCACGATAGCTATCTCGTTCATATCATAGACGACTCAAACAACCTAGGCACTGGTTCGACGCCGCTCCAGGTCGGTGAAGTCTCTCATCCTTCCGAAGTTGTGAAATTATTAACATATGTAGGACAAACTCACTCGCTATAATCCACGTAGGAACGATGTAGCACCGCTATCGCAGAATCACAGGGAGATTCGTCTCCACCAGCATTTAAAGGCATTCGTGACGAAGACGAAGGATCCTCAAGCTTCAGCCGAACACGTACGCAAATAAAGGTTCGAGGACGTTGGTGGATAGTGGGTGCGAGTAAATTAAACGAGTGCCAGAAAGGCTGGTATCCTCACAATGTGATACATTTGATGGCGGGGTGATGTAATCAAATAAATAAATAACTAAGTAAACAAATGAGCAAATAATAAACAAATAAATAAGTAAGCAAACAAATAAAAATATGGTTATTATATAATATAAAGAGAATTATGTGCAATACTTGGATATCTGGATGGCCCGTCTTCACTAATTGCGCGAGTCCTAGCATAATTTACATTATTTCGGAATTTTGCTGGTTCAGCCGTTGCGGTTTCCTGGAGTTACGAGGTCAGCCTAGACAAGTTCTCCACCACGTCGTCCCCACAACAGGCAGTCGCCGCCCTTGTGGGTCAGAGGAAGAGTTACCACCATACGACTAGTCTGTCTGGTCTGTGACCACACCAATGCGGTGATGGATTCTGGTATTGGTTTGTCATTATGTGGGCTTCCTGAAGGAAACACCGGAATTCATCCCAGTTTGAGAAACCCTGCTTGGAGGATGAGTCCCACCACTATACATCACAGCCCGAAACTCAGGAACATTTCCCAGCTACGATGGGGAGATGTGTAATGTATATGTATAAAAAGTACAAAAGCAAGTAATACGTTGTAAATAACAGTAGCAACTGCGTAGGATAGCATGCAACCTTTATGAGCTTCAAGATCGACTCCGCTATGTAGCGGAGACGATTTTGAAGTAAAAGTCAATATCCTTGCACAGGAGTCCAAAACACCAGCGCGAAAACTTCTTGAGGCTTTTTGGATCAATGCCAAAAACCCTACAATGAATAGCAGGGACGAATGCCCGGAGGTCATACGCGACCTGATCCCGTATGTTCGCATCGAATTTTGATGTGCGATGGTGCAGTCGTCAGCCACATGCGACTATAATCAGCTGATCTAAACTTCCTCATTGGAAGTCACGTAAAAAGCGATGACTTTTTCCAGAATCTGTTGATCATGTAATTACCATAGAGTTTTTAATCGTCTTTTTGTAAGTGTTATTGAAGTGTTTGGCCTAGTAGACTGCATATCCGTACACCCTTCCAGGCTCTGAAGAAGGCGATACTGCCGAAACGTCAGCTAGCGTTGTATTGTATTGTGTTTTTCTATGGAAGTAAATGTATGCTGTTTAAAAACCTCGAGATTGCTGAACAAGAAAACGACACATTCATATTCCAATGCCGAGGTTAATAGAAAGTCGATCCTGGGAACCAATAACAATAGTATCAATTTTGATAGCATAATTTAACACTATTATTGTAGTAATAATATAATAATACTAACATAATTAATAAATAATAAACATAGCTCAGCAAGAATTCTGAGGACAGTATAAATACAGTGAATAAATAGTAAGTAGTATAAATAATAAATATACATGAGTAATAAACAAATAAATGAATGATCATAAATAAAACAGTAAATGGATGAACAATGAATAAAATGAATAACGAATAAAAGTAGAAAATAAATAATAGATAATAATCAATTAACCAATTAATTAATAATAATAAATTAATACAAACAATTATAGTTAGTCTAAAATAAAATCGTATATAATACATTAATATATATTCTAAATGAACAAGTAATAAAACAGACGGTGATCAAGGAGCCCGACGAAATAAGAGAGTGGCATTATTGCAAACGAATGAAAATCAAGTTTATGAAAAAGCTATGATGAAATAGAAAACAACTTTAAATGAATTTCCTAATCGTCCGTGAACATACGGTGTTCAGTAAAAGCATGGAAATCGACATGAAGCAAGACGAAGACTGCAGAAGAACGAGAACAGCACAGGCAGCGTTGAGATCTGGTACAGAATCTAACGATCAACTGATTAGTCGAAAGCCACGAGTATTTCTGACTGAACAATTCTCCTGACGCTCTGATATGCAAATGAGACTTGAGTTAACATCTGAGTCACGTCCACCCAAAACTAGAGTACCACCCACACAGCGGATGAAAGATGTCTTCAGAAGTATGAGTCTTGTATGTACCATACCAAGCCGAACCATACAGTTCATACCGTGGAAGGTTGTCTAGTAAAATAAAGCGAAATACATGGGCTATATCGTTGTAAGCCGGCTTTCAATTTACCTCAAAAAAGACCTAAAGAAAAAACGAAAACCTCAAACAAAAAACCTCAAGCTATGGATGATAAATGTTCCGTACTTCGTGATAAGCTACCACGAGGTTGCTATCATTTGCTCAACTCATCGACTTGGATCATTTGACTCTGATGAAGACGAAGACAACGAAAACCAAATAAATCTTCGTTAACAACCTCGTGTTAACCTATCAATGACATACGGTGCATAGATGAGGTAGTTGTGTAACGAGGTAACGAGAACAATAGACGACAGCAGGACGAAAACAACGCTAGAATAGACTAAAGATGTTAAAAGCTCTATGGCTTTTAGACCATCATCAATGTGGTCGAACATGATTGTGACTTGAAGATACGAAAAGAAAATGCGTACGAAGTCCGTACGTGTGTAGAAAATGAACTATCCAATTATCCATGTATCAGTCATATTATTAACTGACCTGCAATGTACGCATCACGTTGCTCGTCATGCTTCATCACAGAAATTTTCTCTGCGGTTGGTGTCTCCAGTGCTCCGAACGACGTCAAGGAGATGTTACTAAGACGATTTCGAACTGCCAGAAGGATGTCATCGTTATCATTCAGGTGTTCTGAATTCGAAATATCAAACTCGCAATTATGTAAAAAGTAGTTTCCGATTGAAGAATTGTTCCAATTACTTAGTAATCCCCATTGGTAAACAGCTACCATAGCCAGCAACTCTTTACCACTAGACAATAACGGTGGTATGGCGCGTGTGGCACAGTGGTCAGAGGCATCCTGCAATACATTGCTGAGATCGAACTCGGCCCACGTGGCTCACTAAGCCTTCCATCCTTCCAGGGTCGGTAAATTGGTACCAGACTTGTCTAGAAGGGTACCAGCACTGGCTCGATACATCGGAGGACCACCGCGAGTCATTGTAAAGGCCAGATATGCATTCTGTCACCTCCAACGACGCCTAATGAAGTGGGATGCGCGGAGCATTCCTCAGGGATTGATCAACGCCAAGAGCTTTACTCTTTATTTTTTTATGGTTGGAGTCTCACAAGACGTTTTTGGTGCAGTTGCTCAATTGTCGTCGTCTTTTTAGATGACATTCTAAAATCGTTTTACCCAATGGAATCGCACAATTCAGAGATAGTTACCAGGGTCGACTTTCTATTAACCTCGGCATTAGAATATGAATGTGTCGTTTTCTTGTTCAGCAATCGCGAGGTTTTTAAATAGCATGCATTTACTTCCATAAAAAAAACAATACAATACAACACTAGTTGACGTTTCGGCACTATCGCCTTCTTCAGAGCCTGGAAGGGTATACTGATATACAATCTACTAGGCCAAACGCTTCAATAACACTTACAAAAAGACGATTAAAAACTCTATGGTAATTACATGATCAACAGCTTCTGGAAAAATTCATCGCTTTTTACGTGACTTCCAATGAGAAAGTTTAAAACAGCTGATTATAGTCGCATGTGGTTGACGACTGCACCATCGCACATCAAAATTCGATGCGAACATACGGGATCAGGTCGCGTATGACCTCTGGGCATTCCTTCCTGCCATTCATTGTAGGGTTTTTGGCATTTATCCAAAAAGCCTCAAGAAGTTTTCGCGCTGGTGTTTTGGACTCCTGTGCAAGGATATTGACTTTTACTTCAAAATCGTCTCCGTTATGCTTTTGTATACTGTGCGTGCCTAGTGGGGTACTTTGTTTTAGTTTTCGTTTGCCATCTAGGTGTTCTTTTATAAGGATAAAAAGGTGTGCCCGTTTCGCCAATATATTCATCTCCGCAATTATTACAAGATATCAGGTTTATCGTACCTGAACTCATGCAACCACCGTCCCTGCCGTAAGGGCAAATTACGCAATTTGTTGTTTCACATAGACGGTCATACAGGCGGTTGCGAACTGATTGGCGACGTAGAGTAGCCGTTGGTCTTTCAACTATCGCTACCGATTCCTCTAGACCTGCTCTTTTTAAGCATCGTTATCCTTAGCTACGCTTACTTCATCGCTAATAAAAGGCAAATGAACGGGACTTTCTTTTGGCCAAATGTTCCGCTTGGGCGCGTCGCTCTCCTTCTAAACTTATCTCGTTGGGTTACTATTTCGTAGCCATTTGAGATGGCTGTTTGCCGAGCCAAGTCGTGCGACTCTTCCTTTAGTTCCCTGGTAGTGCATACAGAGGTGGCTGTTCGAAACATGTTTCTCACAAGCGCCTTCTTTGTGTGTGAAGGGTGGGAAGAAAGGAAATGAACGAGGATGTTCTTGTTACTTGGCTTTCGGTACCACTTTGTCAGGTAACCGCTACTTGATAGGTTTATTTGAACGTTTAAAAACGGAAGCCAGCTTTTTCTTGGTTTCAACCGTTTCAACCGGGTGAACTTTATGTACTTAGACTGCTCGTTCAATAATTCAAAGCGTTTGTCCATCTCCTCTTGCCTAGAGAAGACGACAAAACAATCATCTACATATCTTCAGTAGAGTAGTGGCCGGAGATCAAGAACAGGACTTCTATCTTAGACATAAATACAATTGCAAGGCTTGGTTCCAATCGCTGTCCCATCGCCAACCTCCTTATTTGCGCGAAATATTTCCCAGACCATCTGAAAATCGAGCAGTTTAGGCACTCCTTTAAGGGAGCTATTAGCTGTTGGATGGACAAGCCATGCATATTTGTTCTTCCTCCATGTTCAACAAAAAGCTCGAAGATGGCTTCCGCATGTTTTCGGACGGCGTTCTCAAGACCCTTAATCACTACCGCGATAGAAAGTTTATCTCTAACCTTACAGCCGCACAAAAATGTGGCATGCGAGAAATTAGAGAATTAATAAACTCGAAAACATCCAGAGTTACTGTGCTATATAACGCTTCCGGAAAATGTGCGTTCCTTGTTAGAATTGGGTCCGAGTTTTGCACCTAGTCAACCCATTTCTAAACCAATTCTGCGCAGGATCACGTGTAGTCTACATGAACTTCAAAATCAGCTACGTTACAGGGTTAGGCTAGAAAGGTTAGGTAAAGTAGTACCAAGGGGGGAACTACCACCAATACCCTTTCCCCGAACATTCTTTAAACAAGAGCTACCAAATAGCGATTTTGACCCTACATTTCGGTTATTTTCGGACGAAATTCCCCGCATACTTAATCAGTACCAAAAACGAAAAAGAAGCTCCTACCTCATACACCAACAAAAATGTGGTATGCGCCAGGTTAGAGAGTTTTTGAATTCAAAATCTATTAGACTTTCTATTAGTGAAAAAGGCGGAGAATTTGTACTTCTTCCTAGTCAGTTGGATATTAGGATAACAGAGGAGCACCTCAGTGATGTTTCTCTCTAGTGGCTTCTCTCTCACCAGTGGCCCACTAAGCCTTCCATCCCATTGTAAAGGCATTGCAAAGTCCAGATATACATTCAGTCACCTCCAACGATGCTTAATGACGTTGAATGCATGGTGCATCCATCAGGGATTGATGAATGCCGAGAGATTTATTCTTTCTTAGAGCTTTCATGACATTTTGAGGTGACGTGACACTGGTGACATTTTTCAAGTACGTTAGTATTTTCTTTTCGAAAAATTAATAACGAAAGGGAAGAATTGTGTTAAGTAACCGTCAACAGAAATCTCCAAAAATATATAACTGACCTGCGAGCTGGACTCGGGTCCTTAAATAGTCCTCAGTGCTCAGATTAAGCCTAGTTTCTCGCAATGCTCTTAGCTGGCGGGCGATGTCAGTTAGGCGATGGCGAACGCGGGCCACATCAGACTTGAGAAGCGGACCACTGGAACTTCATGAATATTTGGAGTACGGAACTCGTTGTTCTACATTTGCTGATAACTCTTGAATACCTACAGTACTTGGGAATTGAGAAATAGTAAATATGTTCCTCCAAAATGCTTTTTTCACATATCTAAATCGGCTTAGAATTCAAACTGCCAAGACATTTGCTAAAATTGGAAATTCTGAAATTTCTAAGGTAAATACATCTGCCGCAAATATCAACAACGCATTCGGATGTGCAATCGCGTTTTGCTCCACGAAATTCGCAGCCCCTGTGCAAAGATTGAAAATATTTCGTATTCTTCAAGGAAATCAAAATTTTGTTATAGTAGAAAGAGAAAACTTGTGACTATGTGAAGCATAGTTTATCACGGCGCAGGATCGAACTAGCGATCACTCGTGTGTTGTAGGGCACCTTTATACCCTGTGCTATACGTGGTCTAAAATTTATTATAGCATCATTAATCTGCGAGTGAACGGTATAAATTAGTGCGCTGCTTTATCGGACTCGAAGCAAGTAATCGCTTACTGAAAGTTTCTCAAGATTGCGTAATTAATTTTATCCAGCCAATGTTTTGGCTACTGTACCTATTAGGAATCTCTTCGTGAAGTCGAGGTTTGCCAGGTGATTGTCTTATCTTCGTTCTTCTGTCCCACTCTTCGTCCCAGTTGTAATCGGATGTAGCCAATTGGTTGATGACTAAATCATCTGTTTTCTGAAAGAACGAAGTTTTAGCAAAAACTTGTTGACAAACATCCGAAGCCGATCTGTTCACTCACATACATCCTATTTGTTGTCAGTGAGAAAATCCACATAGGATATTTCGACTTCAAGAAATCAACGTACGAGTCCTGAAGGTCTCTACAGTTAGTTAGGTCAGTTGCTACATATATTGCAGCGGATCCCTTTATGTACTTTATCTCCAGTAGATTATACAGAATGCTACGTGACGCGTCCATAGATTGCGAATTAGGTTCATAAGCAGCCCGAAGGCACTCTTAAACTCCTGCTAAGACTTGGGTAGTTTCGACGTATTAGCTCTCTGCTATACAGCAAAGATCATACCTTCATACTCACACAGAAAAAAAAAAACAAAAAATGGGTATATCAACTTTTTCTTTGCTGCTTTCAACAATTATTCGTGGCAGAGTACTATGCGAAATACAACGACAATGGTGGTGAGATAGTTGCCAAATTTCGGCCCGCAGGGTCTGCGGTGAGGAACGAACGCGGTGTTACCCTTTCCGAGGGCTAACGTGTTCATCATCACAGCATGCGGGTCCTTCGTTTTTCCTGTCTCTCAGTTAGTTCCCTGTCGATCAGTGCCCTCCTCAATCACCCGTGAACGGGTTTGATCTGAGTAGCCCAAATTGGAGTTGAAAACAGTTAAGCTGAGACTGCAGTTGAAATCACAATGTTAACATATATTTGCTTCCTTCCACAATTTTTCATAGCAGGGTATTGATTGATAGAAAACTAGCTGAGAGACACGCGAGACAAAGGACCCGCATGGTGTGGTGGTGAACGCACTACACCCCGTAAAGGAGAATAGCGCGTTCGTTCTCCGCCGCAGACACCTGTGCTTCGGAGTTTTGCTAAAAATGAAGACTGTAGTACTACCTCTTTGAGTTATTCCCGGGTGATACAGATGATATGAATGAACTACTAGTTATTTTTGCTCCGTGAAAGAGAATTTATGCAGTTTCGGTACTTCTCCAAATGTTTCTAAACTGAGCATTGGGAAACCACTGTGTGTTCCTGTACATAAAATCTTCGATTGTGTTCAATTGTCAAACATTCGGCGCTATTTCCTGCTTTAAAAAATCTTCTGCAGGATTTATTACCCTGGAGGCCTTTGCGTTCTTCAGCCTCCTCCCCAAGACGGCTATGCGGCTATCCAGTTCACTAAGGGTACGACGGTCCTCCGGCGTCATGTCCACAAATTACTTGCTGGAAAGAGCACAATTTACTTAAAATACAACTCTTATGGATAAAAGATCATTAGTGATGCTGAAAGAGAGCTGAAAGAATACCTACTCGGATGTTGAAATTTATTCACCAAAAATTCTATCCTTTCACTTGCATGTAGTGCATTTCATAAGGTTTTCAACTTTGAAACGTTATATCTGAACTTCTACTCAGTACCACTAGTTCTAGTAAAGTCGATTACAGTTTACTAACAGGATATCTGTTCTCTTATTAGACCAACAAAAAATTCTGATTTTCTGGAGCCCATGGAAGGTTGTTTCCCAGTTTTTCTCCTCAAGCTCCAGGCTGCAAATTTGAACAACTAAAATCTAAAACATATTTAAAGTTTAAGGACTGGTATATAGAAATTATGTGTACTATTAAAGCGATGAAGTTAACTCCTTTCCATAAATCCGCAGAGTCTTCACGTCCTACTCGACGCTACTCTAGCGATCGTGGAATCATCGTCTACTGTCGAAGAACCAGTTTCGGTCGATATATGTTGAGTGGTGGACTAATTTGATAGCGTTTTTTCGATAATTTGTAGGAAATCCGAAAATGGAACGCCTGTGGTTCGACAACATTGAATCGAGAAACTCACGACCTATCATCAAGAACATTAACAGAAGAAACTGAAATACTCGGAAAAGTTGATGGCAATGGAGGGGAGCGAAGGAAGGGTGGTGCGGAGGCTTGCAGGGCAAATCTAGCGAATGGCGCGGTAACCCTGGCCAGGGAATGAGTGCAAGGGTTTCCATGGTGATATCTGTAAACGCCTTTTGAATCAAAGAAATTCCAATTCTTTACATGAGCAATTTCATGTCACAAACATTGATTTATTCCGGGCACTTTATTTAATTATCCTTTCAAAGTTTTCGAATCAAGAATATACCAAAGTCAGTTTTGTAAAATCGAGACAATTGTTTATTTCTCGTGGTAACCATTTCTTGTAAACAACTTTTTGTCCTCTGTCCATCTTTCGTTTGTTTTTTTTTCCTTCTATTTTTCCTGGATATCACCGTTTTTTTTTTGCTTGACCTTCTCTAAATGCGTCTTCCCTTCCTTTGCTTCCTCCCCAATCTCCCGGTATTCCCTTATGTTGGCGGTCAACAGCACAATACTACCCGATCCTCCCCGGAGAGTACAACCGAAAATGACATTGGATAATCACTTTTTAGGACAAGTGGATTGTGAAGGCCGATGTCCGATCAGCTTTTGCCCATCGTCGTCCTCATGAAAAGGTCTCTGTGTAGATCTCATAAGAGAAGAGTGTAATCCACTCAAACACTTCAACTATAGGAAATTACGGTGCATCTTTAACATATGGGAATCCTCCTATAGGACCTCTAGGAATTCTATTCATTTTTTAACTCACTAAGGCTTTCATGGCCGCTGTGAATAGAAACCGGAAATGAACGACGATAAGCCTTTAGAAGATTGCCCTTATTCTTTCCACTCCTAATGTACAACCACTACTTTGAATGTTATTGTATAATAAAAGCACTATGTTGTCAGGAATACTGCACCACTATAAGCATAAAGTTATCATGGATTTCCCAGAACGTGAAAGTCAGCTCCACGTTCCGAGCGATCTTTTCATTCAGAAAGAAATGGGAAAGACCTCATAGTAACGAAGATATGCCAAGCACGGCATTAGAAGACAAAGAGCTGACGTAACCTACCTTGGTTTCTAGCCATACTTCACTTTAATCAATCAGTCTTAGCCTCAAACTGATTGTAGGAGACCGCCGTTGTAGAAAAGTGAATTTCAAATTCCGCAATCCAGGCCGAGGGGATATCGCCGACGTCGTCGATTCTCAGGCCTCAAGTCTGATTGGAGTTAATCATATATTCCTGGTGAACGGTTTGTGCGAAGTCATTCTGATCAATAACCTGTCGAAATATGTCGAGGCAATCGATCGTTGAGAGCATGGCGTTGAGAGGAGATAGCAAACGAAACACGGAGGCACCACAGAGCTCGACGGCTGCGATGGGCGCAGCAAACTAATCGATCAATAGCCGACAATTGCGAGGTGTGTTTCTTCTGGCAGCTACAATCCTCTTTTTTTCTCCCTCCCAATACTTCGCTTCCCTGGAAGCGATCAAAAATCCATCACTTGATCCCATTCACTCTCACCAATTCGCTGTCGTTTGTAGAAGTCTCGTTACTGTCGACCGGGAACCTCCAGATGAGCAAGAGCCTCCGAGTGAAGGTCGACGAACGGCTCGACATCGCTCGCCTTGTCGAGCAGTACAAGGCAGTACTGTTCAGCGCCGAGCTGTCAGGTATGTGACGCAAGTCCATTCGTTCGCGCTTGAATACAAAGGTTATTTTTTTAAATGGAATTTGGGAAGGTGCTCCTCCATCGATAACAGACCGCGTACTTATGGCCGAAGTAGTCTGTCCGGTCCTAAGACGCAATTTCTTAAAGCGTGTTGTAAACCTTCGTCTGTAAGGAGAAAGACATCTACATAGCGTAAAAAACGTTGGAAATCGTGGATTTTCAAAGTGGACGATTAGATTGATTTCTCCAAGTCATTGGCGGACATAACTTCAGACGTCTGGAGGGATATGTGCAGTTTTTCATTACAGTATGCTTCTTTCTCTTTTGTTTTAAGCTATGACAGAAGTAATATGAAGCTTGTCGCCACACCCATTAGGCTGTGTCTAACCGCATTCCACTATGTTTACAGAGGTTTTTTACTGCAGTTTTTGTTCTCCAGCTGTAGTTTGTCTGACATCGATCCATCAGCTTTAGTGGCTAGTGAAAAACTATTCTCTACACTTAGTGATTTACAAAAACCTCTTCTGGACAAGATCATTTGTCGACAAGAGACTACTGCTGCAGGAGTTAGTGTGTAGCATAGATAAACTGCCCAGTGGAGAGACTCAGAAATGCCTCAAGAAATGAAATGCTTTTACATTTATGTTACAAAATACAATGCACTATTTACAATGTGCACGTACAATATTCCCCATCATATAACTTAATAGTAGTAACTATTGACTATACTTACTTCATAGTTGAAACTTGAATGGCCCGTCCTCACTAGTTGTACAGGCCGCAGCATAATTTCCATTTTTTCGGAGATTTGATGGTTCAGCCATTGTGGTTCCCTGGAATCCCGAGGTCAACCTGGCGAAAGTCTGTCCCAGGTCTTCACCACCAGGGGCAGTCGTAGCCCTTGTGGATCACAGGCAGATTTGTCACCATGCGACTAATTTGGTAGCAGGAAGGTGGCGGATCCTGGTATTAGTTAATTGTAACAATGATAACAGTATTGCATCTCGTCATAATCGAAGCGAGAATTCATACGTACCCGAAAGCAATTACAATGTTGGTTTAAAGCTTAGAATTCTTGGCTACAATAAGTAGCCTTCAGATAGAAGGCCGTCCTGGCTAGCTACTCATTGCATGACGTCTATTGAAACATTCTAAAGAGTCATCGTCCCTAAAAGGGATGCATCTTACGCTCACCTTTCTAGCGCATACAGCAGCACACTTCCGATTGTACTGCTCTACAATAGCTTTTTAACAGCCCAAACATCGTCAGTTTTTGAGTTTCTACTGCTCCTTTCTTCAATGAGATGAGAAGTCGGAAGTGTCGAAGCACTACCCCCATCCCATGTAGCACAAGTAGACGTCTATATAGAAGTCATTCGGCTTGATTTTCCCCACATAGTCATTATGTTTCCTCCATACCTTCACCGCACCCGT
>UYYA01000701.1:0-37199 GCA_900624975.1 Angiostrongylus costaricensis | reverse complement strand
TATTTTTCAGCGTTCATACGATGTTTAGTAATAAACTGTCTTACTACCGGTTCAGTCATGAGATACTCCAATAATTCCAAACTATCTACTGTGTTGTAATCGAGCAAGATAAGCTTTCGGTTACAACGACTGCTTCCATCTACAGATAACAAAATACTTATGGGTCAATTACGTGGCCCACTAGAGTCAATAGAGAACTTCCCGTTCAAGAAATATTCGGGCGGGACACGGAAATGGGGAGACATTACAGTGTTTTATTTCTTGAAGTGACCTAGTAGCACTCACAACTAGGGAAAGAGAACATTGATAATATACGCATCCATTGGAGTGTTTCCTATAACGCTGTTGAATTTGCAACTAGTACTGTGCTTGATGAAGCAGTGATGGTTGTGAAAGGCCTTAGAATTGGCGGTAGTACAAAAAACAGTGGAAATGTTTCTTCTGGAAGATGCAGCCTTAGACCGGATTCTCATTTTTCCTTGACGAAAGTCTATTGTTGCTGCATTTGTTGCGAGATAATTTGTCATTAGCATGCTCCAGTTGTACTATTCTGGCGAAGGACAATGTTATCGACAAAATGAAGACTGTACAGGAACCTGCCATCAATGTATGTCCCTTTTGGATCTAACTCATAGACTTAGCTAATTACAGCAATGCAGGCAGGATGACTAGGTCTGGCGATATGACGTTACTTTGTCAGATCCGTTTTTCTACGGGGGTAGTGAGGTCTCAGAGGAACAGCTTTCTTTTCAAATTGCATTTGCAGAGACGGTCAATCCATGGGTGCTGGTAGGATTACGATAGAATAGTTTTCGAAATAGAAAAAGACCAGAACAAGGAGTAGGCTATGTTCCCGACAGAATTCGAGTTAAGTATTGCTTGGATGCAGTCCATTCCACAGAACATCCAAATCCTTTTGCTCGATCGGTTATGCATCATCCAAAGTTCATGATATGTATGAGAGGATAATGCGATGAAAAGCTGGTAGAGCGTTCTCAAAATCTAATGGAAATCATGAAGATCTCCTAGATCACTGTTATTGACCGAGACAGCCGGGTGGTCTTTTACTAGCTTGCTTACTTTGTTCCTTTTCCCTTGTTTCGAAACACAAGTTTCTATGTGAGTTGCATGAAGTCCGTGTACTTTAAAGCCTCGAGCTCATCGAGGCTATGTTCTCATATGGACCTCAAGCTGTGCACTCCTGCATGCTGTTGATTGTTATTCGAGCTTCTGAAGAATACGGATTGACTTCTCACTGTTGGCCTTTTTGGTTTCCGAAATAGGGCTGTAGAACGAAAAAAATAAAGTAGAACCGGTACGTTATCTGTTCTGGTTCCGCGTTTTCGCACATAGTGGCAAGAATCCCACTTTCTTTTCTTTTCTCAAACGGTGCCATCAGCAAATACCAGTCAACGGGTATGACCTAGGAGGGAAATGAGCACAAATCGGCATTGAAACCAGTAAAGCTAAAACTGTAGTATAAATCACAATTTAGTCACTTTTTATTTACTGCCTATTCTTTTTTCATGGCAGGCTATGACGAAAAACGCAACTGGAGTGGTGGTGAACACGTAAGCCCCAAGAAAGGAAAATGGCGTGGGCTCGATTCCCACTGCAGACACTAGCACCCCGGGTTTTGCAAATATCTCCGCATCACTGTACTTGTATTTCACATCACACCACGCCATGAAAAAAGAATAGCCAATAAGTAAAAAGTGATCACAGCAGTTAAAAAATCCATTGATTTAATAACCTTATCAACATTGATTTATTTTGAGGTTATTTGCCAATCAGCAGGCGACATATGCCTTTGTATTTCCGATCGAACCATTTTTAACCTTAGTACATTTCAAGGAGACTTTGTATGTGTCAATATTAATGTTAACGGAGCAACCACAAGTAGAAAAACACTGCTGTTAGAACAGTGACCCACCGCTCACAGAATTTCCGAAACTGAAGTGTTTGAAGGTACTCGTTTCGACAGCTGGCGGAATACTGTTGACCGCTGAAGTCCCATATTCGAAGGGAGTGGTGGTTCTAGACTGATCGACCGGAGTGAACGTTGTCCTTTCAGTGGTCGTTGTAGTCGCGGCGGTCGTTGCCGATGGATCCAACGGAAGTGAAGGCAGCACGAACTCTTCTACTGAAACGACAGCACAATTATGCTTAGGTTCGAAAGCAGATGTGTTGAAAACACTCAGAACAATAGCCATCTAAAAATGAGACTTGAGATACGTATGCAGTACGAACTGGGCCATTCAGTTTTAAGTCAGTGCTACGCTTCCCTGGAGAAGCAATCCTGGCTAGTGAGAATCGTATCAGCTTAGGTTGTATCTATGCCAGTTGAGAACATCGAAGCTTCTCCACAAACCTGGCCTCGTTTTTCTGACTTACACTCTACTGTTTGGTGAAGGAATACTGAGATAAACAGCGAGAATGTCGACAAAGTGAAATTAGTTCATTTTAAATAATGGGTAGGATATAGTAAAAGAGTGGAAGAACGAAGCAAAATCTTATATGAACATATGTACTGGACCCTAGACAACTTGTGAACGGTGAGTTAAAATGCTCAGAAAGGGAATATAATGTTATTACGGATGAAATTCAGTGGAAAAGCGTCGACTGACTACGATTTACTAAAAAATGTGACAAATATGCTAATTTATTTATGTAGCAGCGCTTTATAATTAGGAGTCCCAATAAAGCGTTAAAACGGTTTACCACCTCATCGTGGCTAGAAGGCGTTCCTAGGTGTTGGGCTGCGATGTACAGTGGGGGATTCATCCACCTGGCAAGGTCTCCCAAATTGAGAATGAGTCCGGCGTTTCCATCAGGAAGCCTAGGTAAGCGTAAGCTTATACCAGGATCCACCACCGTCTTCGTATCGAAGGCGCATAGTGGCAAATCTCTCTCTGATTCACTAGGGCCACGACTGCCTGTGGTGGTGAAGACCTGAGGCAGACTTTGGCCAGGTTGACCTCTGGATTCCAGAGAACCCCAATGGCTTAACCAGTATGTCACCGAAAAATGGAGATTATGCTGGGTCCGCACAACCAGTGGGGACGGGCCGTTCAAGTATCACGTAAGTAAGTAAAACGTTAAGAGTATGGCGTTGATCAATCCCCAACGGATGCGATACATCCGACTCCGCCAAACATTATCGCGATTGCTGAATGCATGCCTCGCCCGTACAAAGACGTTTAGTGCCTTCTGAGCATGTAGTGCAGTAGCTAAGTGTGTCCAGCAGTGCACACAAGATACCTCACTGGTTCAATCCTGCGGCAAGGCTCGCCGAGCCCTCCATCTTTTCGGGGCTAGCAAATTCGTACTGGATTGCCTAGGGATATAAAAACACTAGCCAAATGCATCAGTGGACAATTACGAATCACTGTTTAGGTCAGATATGCAAATAATCACCTCTGCGATGCTTTATGAAGTCGAGTTCATGGTGCATCCTTCACGGATTGATCAACACCGAAAGCTTTACCTTTTTATCACCATAGAGCTAAGTTACTTCATTCGAGTCGTACACCACTCAACTGAAAACGATTCGATGCGACAACGAAGACCCTCACCGCAAAAATCAGATGTAGTGGCAATTGACTGGTTTCATTGTGATTCGGAAGAACACGAAAACACCAACGAGAACAAGGGACAAAACAACAAACACCAAAACACCAAGACCAGGAACACCAAAACGTCAGCCGAATAAAGCTTTTATGCCAACTCCGTTTCACCTCTTGAGCAGAACAAGACTTTACTCTCAATGTTTCCCTCATGGCTGCAAACAGCTTCGCTTTTCGGCTCCACCCAACAGTGTTCTTGAACTCGTCAAGCCTTCTGACTAGTTGTGCAGCTTACTTTTTGTGAGATCTTGAATAACCTCGCTGAAGTTTTGAAATAGACGCATCTCGGCTCAAGGTATAATCCAATAGAATTAAGACTTGCAAACTGTTAGCGTTAGCTTTTTTGAAAGACATTTCTTAGACGTTTTCTAGCAGATAGCAGGACAGCAACAAGGTAAAAGAAATGTCGACATTGTTACCTGTAGCCTTCAATGAGTGCCCATTTCTACTAAAATAGGGCAATTTTTATTTTAAAAGGAAAGCGGAAAGGATGGCCCGAATTCAGCAGTTTTACCTAGGTCAAAAATGCAAATTTACCTTTCGCAAATCCTGTTACCAACCTGGATCGGCGTTTCCGAAGCTGAAGTGTTTGAATGTTGAGGTTTCAATCGGCTGTGTTGGAGGATACTGGCTAGATGTGTCATAGACAAAGGAACCTTGGACGGATTTTGACTCCACATCCATATTACTATCAAAGGCATATTTATCGGTTTCTGCAAAGATTACTTTTACAAAGAATTTCTTTTTTAGCTTTAAAAACCCCATTAAATGATGACATTGATAAAAGAAAGGAATAACTGCACCGTTATAAAAGCTATTCTCAAAATAATGTCTGAGTTTTATCTACTACCCATTGTTTTTTTCACGACAAGGTATTATGTGAAATACATCCATAATGATGATGAGATATTTGGAGAACTTCGACTACAGATCAGCTTCGAACCAATGACTACTCTGTCCGGGCTCTCGCATACTACCCACTGCACCACTGAGGCCCTGGCTTTGCCTTTCTCTCAGCCACTTTAAGTAAATCTATTTTCATCCACCCGATCTCATAGCGGAACATAGCTTCCAAAAAAATTTTCTCTTACAAATCCGTTTTTTCTTCTGAAAAATGCAACAATGAACGCATTTTTGATTTTTACATGACCCATCTCCACATATTGTTTGGGTCACCCTTTCAATCGTTTCGTTGCCTTGCATCTCTCATCCATTAACGTTTTCGGATTTCTCATATGGGTTCGACCGTAAATTAAGAAATTTCAATAAGTTGTTTATCAACCTCATGTTAGCTGATTAATGAGCTAGAACATGAAGATTTTGTCTTCTTCATGAATATTGTTAAATGTTAGCTGGCAGCGATTCTTCTGCCACACCTTGACAGCTGTCGTTCTCAGGACCACAGCCCATCTGTTCGCTGACCCTAGTGGACAAAAAGTAGATTTTCGCAGAGGAGTGTGGTACCGATGTGTCGACTCCAGCACATGGTAGTGTCGACTGGCGCGAAACAAATCGAACCGTGAACACTGTAGGTGTAGTATATCTAACCATTGTTCTAGAGGCGCAGAAAAAATGCGCTGGGTTTTAAAATCTTTTGCCCACAGTGTTGCAGAACTCTTGGATGTACTTACTATAAAGTGCGGCATTTGTTGCAGCAATACTTATTGAAAATCTCAGCATAAATGTTCAGCATTACTTTACACATTTCTCTAAAATACTGGTGCATACACTGCGAGAGAAATCAACCCTGGCGTGGATCTTTTAAATGTAGAGATCGGATTCAAATAAAGATAAGATAGAGTGGTTATAGGTAAAAACGAATCGACCTTTGAGCCTGGAATGCTTTTATTAAGGCGACGGTACCCCTATCTGTTCTACTCTCGCTGGTTCACTGGTTCGGTTTTGCTCTGGCTTTTCTTTCCTGATTGGTCGGCGTGTCTTTTCGTATCATCTGCCACCTAGAGGTGAGGCATCTGCAGTCTGCCAAGTGTAAGGTATTCCTGCGAGGGTGAGCGGAGAACTCCTGTTCTGTTTAATTTGCTGTAGTATTGGGCATAACATAAGACAGCGAACATAGATGTTCTATGATTTCAATGAAGAACTGATGCATTCGTTTTCGGGGCCTTAGATAAGTATGCTATGAATGATACAACCACAATGATGCTGAGATATTTGCAAAACTCCGGACCACAGGTATATGCGGTGGAGAACGAGGACTTTCCAGATCAATTCCGCTGACGGATGATTGCTGATGGGAATGATCGATAGAACTAGCTGAGAGGCAGGCGAAACTAAGGAGCCGCACGGTGTGATGGTGAACGTGTTATCCCCCGAAATAGTAATAGCGTGTTCGTTCCCCACCGCAGACACCTGCGTTCCAGAGTTTTGCAAATATCTCAGCATTATTGTGGTTGTGTCATACATAATACCCTGCCGTGAAAAATTCTAATAGGCAGTAAGTAATAAGATAAAATTATGTTATGAATGTTATTGCGGTCGACTGAATGCATAACTTGTGATAACATGCCAACATACTAAGCCAGGGCTTTTTATCCTCTTAGATATTTCTGGTACTAATTTAAGGAGATCAAATGGATGAAGAGCTTGGTGAACCTGCAAGCGATATCAAATTAAGTGCTATGTTCGCATTCTAGGACTATTTAAAGACTGTGCTGCGTAATACCACTTGAACTAGGACTTTAGAAATAAGGGATAAAGAATAAAGCTCTCGGCGTTGATCAATCCCTGAGGGATGCACCATGCATTCAACTTCATTACGCATCGTTGGAGGTGATTGAATGCATATCCGGCCTTTACAATGATTCGCAATGACCTACCGATGTATCGAGCCAGTGCTGCTATCCTCCCAGACAAGTCTGGTACAATTTGTCGACCCCGGAGGGATGAAAGGCTTGGTAGACCATGGGCGCGAGGATCGATTCCACGGACTTTAGAGATAGTCGAGGCAATCCTCATCAGTACTTCCACGAAGACTGAGTACAGTAAGACGATGATTATGTACATGTACAATTTGTTGTTCGCATCCACATTTGAGACTGCACCAATTGATCCGATGAATTATCACACACTGTCTGATGCAATATTTATGGGATGGAATGATTTTAGTGCGCTCTTTAGCCCCTTGACAACAGCAGCTAAAAATATCCATCGACTTAACACTGTTATCAACCATAATGACGCCGAGACATATTTATTTGTATGATCTTATAAACTGATCTTGTTTAGCTGATGCGATGTTGGCATAGGCCTTCATTGTTGTTGGTGCTGTTGGTCGATGGTTGACGTTTCGGGGCGATTTTGCCTTCCTAAGAGCCGTGATATTACGAGTGGGACTCGTAAACACCAACAAGACCAACAACACCGACAAACAACGACAACGACAACGAAGACCTACACCAACGTCGCATCAGCTAAAGAGGATCAGTTTATAAGATCATAAAAACAGATATACCAACTATCTATGCCAAGGTTTATAGAAAGTCAGTCTTTTGAGATGCTGAGATATTTGCAAAACTTCGGCCTGCTTGTGCACACGGTAGGGACAGAACACTCTATTACCCTTTCCTGGGCTAACGCGTTCACCACCACCATGCGAGTCCTTCGTTTGGCCTGTCTATCAGCCGTGTTATTGACCTATAGGTGCTATCAGCATTCCGCAGCAACGAAAATCATCCACATCGTGTATTCTGGATGGAATGCCGCATGTTTGGTCGCTTCGATCTCCCATATGTGTGCTCTCAACGAAGAGGATGGGTAAAATGGTCCTCCAGAGAATAAAATTTTATCGCTAAATACAGAAGAAAACAACAACATATTCTCAGCGGACCTGAATTTTTTCAATTAGCAAACTGCTAATAAATAGAGACCTGCTTGTTTACAATTGAAAACCACGAATGTTTTAAATGACGTATTGAATTAGTGTGGGGCGCTATGCTTTGGGAGTGCTAGCTAAGCCCTTTACAAGAAACCATTCAACTCACCTTTGATTGTGCTAGAAATTTTGAAAGTTTGAGATCCTTAACCCTTTTATTTACTGCCTTTTTCTTTTTGATGGCAGGGTATGTTGCGAAATATAACTCGTATATAATGCTGAGATATCTGCAAAACTCCGGACCGCAGATGTATGCGGTGGAGAACGAACTCGCGCTGTTGTCCTTATCAGGGAGCAGCTCACTTCACCACCACACCATCCGGGTCCTTCCTTTTTCCTCGATCGATAGAACTACCTGAGAGACAGGCAAAACGAAGGACCCGGATGGTGTGGTGGTGGTGAAGTGCGCTGCTCCCCGGTAAGGACAACAGCGCGAGTTCGTTCCCCACCGAATACACCTGCGGTCCGGAGTTTTGCAGATATCTCAGCATTATATACGAGTTTGAGGTCCATTAAAACACCTCATTAAAGCTCACAATGTGATAAGAAAGCTTGAACTCATATGAGCAGCTGATACCGGTAATGAGGTTGCGCCGGGAGAAGATCTTTGCCACTTGTAGTATCACAGTAAACCCGTTGATTGTCGAGTGACTCGAGCGGGGGCCAGTAAATCTTCCATTTTTCCCTGTCGCGTGCAAGAGTAGCCCAGTGGGTTCTGCTCGCTCTAGGGACTCGTCGAGCATCATATCTTTCTTCAAGGCTCCTTGTGAAGAACTCTGACCATCGGGTCGGTGGTCTTCCTGCAGTACGTTTGACATCCCGAGGAATCCACTCACTAACAGCTCTTGTCCATCGGTTGTCATCCATATGCATTAGGTGTCCGGCTCACCTTATCTTCGACTGTTTCGCGTACAGAATGGAATCTTTATCACAGAAGTAGAAAAATGTTGATGAAAGCTGTAGAAATTACGAAGAAAATCTGCAACACTCTACGAGACTTAGCTGAATTCAAGTGTGGACCAATACCCTTCCGAATTGCATATGTGAAATTCGCTGCATCTAGACAGGCAATTGATAGTTGTTTTTTGTGGTTTCTACTAAAATGTCACATAGGGCTTTTATGTATTTCGTATACTAACGCATTATTTCTTCCGCCGAAATAAGTACAGCGCTTATTATCGACACGGCCGCATAAAAATCTTAAGAGCCCAGTGTCTATCCGATTGCAGTCAAGATTCCGGTTCGGATTTTCACGTGCCGAATTTTGCGGTTTGCAGTAATTGCATCGGAACACCGTCTTCTTTCATGCAAAATACTTACTTGATAGTTGAACGGCCCGTCCTCATTGGGTGTGCGGACTCCAGCATAATCATCATTTTTCGGAGACTTGCTGGTTAAGCCACTGTGGTTCCCTGGAATCCCGAGGTCAGCCTGGCCAAAATCTGCCCCAGGTCTTCACCACCACGGGCTGTCGCAACCCTTGTGGATCAGAGGGAAATTTGCCACCTGCGACTTTGATACCAGGACGGTGGCGGATCCTGGTATTGGTTTACTCTTAACTAGGCTTTCTGATGGAAATGCCCATGCAAAATAAAACTACATAAAGTTGGTGCCCGCAACCTACTTGGTTTCTGTCATTCACCACTTCTATAGGACATCCATAACAGGATCGTCGGAAGGTTGGGCGACGGACAGATGGACGAGCAAAAAATGTCGATTTTAACGGTGAATCATAAAAAGACGACAAAAAAACTCGTTTGTATAGTGCTGGAGAACGTTCAATGACATGAATGACGTTTTTGACTTATTCGGGGAAAAACTGGAAAAATAACCCGTAAACAGTCAATGCGAACCTAGTTGGGCCACGAAGAATCATCACGAGCTATATAAATAACCGAAAACTAGATTCTGACTACTTTACTACGAAGTTGGCATTGAGATAGGAGAGCGGTTTGAAAAGGTGATATAGAAACTAGTCCCTAAATAGCTCCTACCTTCTACGTCAGTGTTTGTTTCTTGTTTACTTGTAACTATCTTATATCTATCCTTACATCATCTCTAAATTGTCTCTTAGCTACCACCTCATGCACTCGCCTCGCAACTGGCTGGGAAGGGATTTTGTAAGTTCTTTGTTTAAACCGTTCTTCTTTGTCCGACACTTCATGCATTGAATTAGTAACTGTTAGCTGCATGCACTTTCCAGAATCTCCCGTTCCAATCCATTTTTGCATAAGCCACTGCATCGCTTTCACATGTACTTTCCGCATAAACTATTGTACAGACTTCACGAACATTCTGTAAATGTAGCCCTATCAGACTGTAATAGCCGTGAAACTTTTAGAACCTCTCTAAGTGCTGTCTCTAGTTCCCTATGTCAAAGCACCACATTACAGAAAGAATATAAGCAGCTCATTAGTTAGGTTTCTTAGTATTCTAATTGTTCACTCAGTGTTCGAAGTGTTCGTCCAGTTCGTTCAATTTGTTCAAAACGTCTCTATACTTCGCTGTTATTGTTATTATTGTTACTACAGCCATAAATGCTGCAAATTTGTTTCTTCTTATATACTTAAAAAGGGTGCGTGAGGTGTAGTGGTTGGAGGCGCCACTGCGATGCATGCGTGGAATCGATCCCCGCGCCCACGGCTCACCAAGCCTTCCATCCCTTCGGGGTCGGCAAATTGGTACCAAACTTGTCTGGTAGGATAGCAGCACTGGTTCGATACATCGATAGGCCACCGCGAGTCATTGTAAATGCGAGATATGCATTCATTCACCTTCAACGGTATTTAATGAAGGCGAATTCATGGCGCATACCTCAGGGATTGATCAACGCCGAGATCTTTATCACCTTCATATGCTTAAAAGTCAGCTATGAACACTTTTCTGCATAGTTCCAGACAAGAGGCATCAAATGGGCTCCTCTTCATCGTACTGGATTATGCTACTTCTCGTCCGAAAGTATTGAGGAAATGCGGACTCCCTCATTTGTGTGAAACAGCGTACTATCAGCACCTCCCGGTTTACGGAACATACAGTAGTCCAATTACATATAGCGGATATTGAGCCTCAGTGTATCGAGTTCTTCTCAATATTCGCAGTCTTTGATTTATCTACATCAACCTCGTGTCAGCTCATCAAAGAAAGAATACATATTAATTATTGATACCGAGGTTCAAGGAAGGTCGGTTTCGAAATATCTCTTATTTGTCGCATATCACATCTTTGTATAGGTGTAAGGTTAGAAATACACCTTCTATCACGATAGTGACTGATGATTTTGAGGACATCGCCCGAAAATGTGAGGAATTTTATGTCAATTTCATCGTTAAAGTCCCGCTGTCCAAAGAACGCTCTAGAAAAAGAAGGTGGTGGTAATGTCGCCACTTTTTGATTTTCGTCCCCACTCCATGTTTCTTGTTTACCTGTTAGCGGAGTCGACCTTTAAGTTCATACAAATTGTATGCGATCTTATGCAAGGTTGTTGTAGAAATGGGTTGTGGTGGTGAAATACCCGGGCTCAATTCTAGTGGTAAGCGCCCGCTCTCATATATGGCCATAACCCGACGGTGACTCCGGATTTGCGTGGTGCATTATCAACTCTATTTTGACTACCGTTGTAGGCTTAAATAGGTTTTTGTTTATTGAAGCCGAGATATGAGAATTACTCAAGAGATTCTCAAAGTAAGGTTTGTAAGGTGATTTTCGCATTAGACCCACGAGTGTCGAATTGCTCCGCATTACAATCCATCTTGGAATTTTTTTTTGAACATATAGGAGCTTCGTCGCTAATGAAGGGCAACATGAACGGGATCTTTTTGGCTAAACCTTCCGTTTTGGGGCGCCGCTGTCATTCTAAACTCACCTCGCGGGGATACTACTTTGTAGCCATTGGAGTGGCTATTTGCTGAGCCCAATCGCGCGATTCATCCTTTTGTTGCTTCTTCGAGCAAACAAAAATGGCCGTTCCAAGCTTGTTTCTCACAATCGCACTCTTTGTGTGTGGAGCATGGGAAAAGAGGGAATGAACAAAGAAATTTTTAGCTAATAGACAGGCGAAACGAAGAACCAGCATGGTGTAGTGGTGAAAGCGTTAGCCCCCGGAAAGGTAATATCGCGTTCGTTCCCCACCGCGGGCACCTGCTATCCGGAGTTTTGCAAATGTCTCAGCTTCTCAGGTTGTATTTCGCACAATACCCTGCCGTAAAAATTGTAGTAGGTAGAAAATAAGAAGCAAACATTGTAAACAACTCTTTGTTGCTTAGTTTTCGGCACCACTTTGTCATACAACCGCTTTCTGACAGGTTTATTTAAACGTTAAGAAATCGAAGTTTTCTTTAGGTTTATACCTGGTGAATATAATGTACTCAGACTGCCAGTTCAATAATTCAAATCATTTGTCCATCTCCTCTTGAGTAGGGAGAGCGACAAAACAATCATCTATATAGCTACATTAAAACAGCGGCCGGAGATCGAAAACGGCAGCCTCTATTTTCAACATAAATGCAAAGGACAAAACTTGGTGCTAGCCACTGTTCCATTCCCAACCGTCTCATTTGCACGTAATATTTCCCAGACGATCTGGAAATCGAGCAGGTTAGGCACTCTTTTTAGAGAGCCATAAGCGGCTGGTCGCAAAAGTCATCTCGCGAAAATCCTAGTCTTCTTGAGCTTAGGGGTCATCAAGGATTTCAGGAAAAAATATGGAGCATCCAGTGGTGAATTCATTCTCAGATTTTTTTTGAACAGATATTTATGGAGTGGTTCGAAAAAGTTGGCATTGTTTGCTAATGGGTTCATAACAGTAATAACATCGAGAAAAAATGTTTAGAAATATTTGGATTTCACGGCCATGCGGAAAAGCAAGTTTATGTGGTGTGCGAGAAAATTAGTGAAGTCTTGCTGAGCACTTCATTGTCTATTTGAAGAAGCCGCTGTTCGCAATCTATGAACCGATTGAAGAGGACCACGTTGCGAAAACGTCAAATCACTGCGCTTGCGAGAACAATAAAGGAAAGAATCCAAAGAGATGGCAGACAAGTGCTGGGACCGCGATGGTTGCACTGCCGCCGTCCGAACTTGAAACGTTTTCGGTGCAAACAAGGCCGTAACAACGCACTATTCCATTCACACTTCGTTTTTTCTGGAACTAGATCTGCAAATATAGGAATACTTAAGAAGGGTAGATCTAGACGGATCGGTAGGGACAATTGAAATATCACCAAATACTCTTCGTCGTCAATTTGTTCTTAGCCGCCTATATGACCGTCTATGTGGAATAAAGAATTGCATAATTTGTCCTTATGGCAAGAACGGTGATTGCATGAGTTCAGGTACGATATATCTAATCTCTTGTAATACTTATGGAGATGAATATATTGTCGAAAGGGGCAGACCATTATGTATCGTATAAAGGAAAACCTAGATGGCAAACGAAAGCGAGAAAAAATACCCCACTAGGGACGCATAGGATACAAGAGCATAGCAAAGACGATTTGAATATAAAAGTCACTATTCTCGCATAGAATGTCAAAACACCAACGCGCGAAATTCTTGAGGAGAATCCTAGAATGATTAGCAGGGACGAATGTCCAAAGATCGCACGTGGTCTAACCCCGTATCTTAGAATCGACCTTTGATGTGGAGTGCTGCACTCATCAACCATATGCGACTCTAAGTAGCTGTTCTTCCTCAAGGAAGGAACGTAAAAACGGTGGATTTTGGAGAAGCTGTTGAACATGTGATGACCACTCAGATTTTTATCTTTGCGTTTGCTATTTTGTTATAGCGTTTGGTACGTTGGATTGCGTATCAGTATAGCCCTCCAGGCTCCGAAGAAGGCGGTACTGCCGAAACGTCAGCTTTAGTAGAATAAAGAGTAAAGCAACTCCTCGTGTTTACTAAGCAAGAATATAGAAACTATTTGATCAATGCCCATGTTAACAGAAAGTTGCTCGTAGGAATTACTTCCAATTTCCTTACCTCAGTTTCGGAAAGATGCGGAAATTTTTGAATTTTGGCCAGATCTGGCTCAGAAATGCACCAATAACGGTAAAAATTTGCAAACGTTCGTCTATTGTTTGGCAGATTCAGTTCCAGAAAAAACGAAGTGCGAATGGAATAGTGCGTTGTTACGGCCTTGTTTGCACCGAAAACGTTTCAAGTTCGGACGGCGGCAGTGCAACCATCGCGGTCCCAGCACTTGTCTGCCATCTCTTTGGATTCTTTCCTTTATTGTTCTCGCAAGCGCAGTGATTTGACGTTTTCGCAACGTGGTCCTCTTCAATCGGTTCATAGATTGCGAACAGCGGCTTCTTCAAATAGACAATGAAGTGCTCAGCAAGACTTCACTAATTTTCTCGCACACCACATGAACTTGCTCTTCCGCATGGCCGTGAAATCCAAATATTTCTAAACATTTTTTCTCGATGCTATTACTGTTATGAACCCATTAGCAAACAATGGCAACTTTTTCGAACCACTCCATAAATATCTGTTCAAAAAAAATCTGAGAATGAATTCACCACTGGATGCTCCATATTTTTTCCTGAAGTCCTTGATGACCCCTATGCTCAAGAAAACTAGGATTTTCGCGAGATAACTTCTGCGACATTCCCGAGAATTTGTGAATTTAAGTGATTTTTCTCCCAATTAATAAATGACGGCCAATTCAAACGAGAGTTCTTTTTGCAAGCATGGGTTCGCTTCCTTGCTCCATGTATAGTTCAGCTACGGGTTCTGGAGGAAGAAAACTAGTATTATTCTTGCCAACATTAGCTTGTCCATGGCTCTCTCGATTTCACTGAATAAGCGTCAAAAATGGAAAACATATGAATCAATGTCAGTGTAGAGAACATCCTGCGCAAAACAGGTAACGTCCTCCGCCTTCTGATACACTTTCCTTGCTGTGTGTATACACCGCCCCCAACACAGCTCGTCTATTTACTTCGCAGCTAGCTGGAAAGTACTTTGTAATGTTTTTGTCTGTTAGCAGCTAGCTACACATGACGAAATGAAACTCTTCAAGCAGTAACCGAATGCAAAAACGAAAAGTTCGAAGACTTTCGTGGATGATGGGTGCGAGGAAACGACTCGAATGTAAGAATTGCTGGAATTGATACGGTAGATGTGAAAGACGGGTGGGGAAAAAGACTGTTGCTCATGAGCAACTCTAGTGATAAAGTGTTTTACTTTTTATTTCTATTTACTTTAACTATTAGCATTTAGCGGCACGGATCTCCCTCATATGAGGGACCCCGAACTGGTTAGTCGCGGGGTTACGTGGCGCGCATCCAGGTGGCGGATAGGGGATTAATCGCGGACCAAAAGCGACCTCTGCTTCCCAGAGACGGATGTGGATCCAAGAGATAGACTACCTGTTTCTGCTGTCCCGATTTGGCACATACTCTCTGTATTTGCCAGGCGTATTCATGCATGTGTACTTGGGTGTGTTCTCGCTTATACGGATTGTATTCTACGAGTCAATTCGGCCAAAAGCCTGCAATCAAGTCACTGGGAAGTATATAGGAGGCGGTTAGCAGTCGCCTCCAACAAATAAGCTCCACGTCCACTCTGGGAGAGACTGGTAAGCTACCAGTGAGTATATCCAGCCCCCACGCTCAAAGCCCAGCAAGCTATACGTGGGTATCAAAAATGCTGAACACACCAAAAAAAAAGGACCTCATTCTCTGACCCCGAAAGAACCCACAATTTCGCAGCGTTGGGTAGGACGAGTACAAAAAGGCTGCTAAAATCTCAGAGCCAATGGAAGCTGCCAGGATTTCAAACAACTATGGTGATGATCCGTGCCTACAATGCATGTACACTTGCACCTGAGTCCTCGATAGAAGATTTGCTCATGCAAGCCAGAAGTAGAAAGTACGACGTCAGTCATCGGCCTGGTTGGGACGAGAAGACGCCAGCCTTTCGACGCCGTCTATGACACCGGAGTAGAACTGTTCCTTGGAACATGCGACAGTGGAGGACTCAGCGGCGTCGGTGTTCTCGTCAACACGAGTTTGCCCATGAACATCGATTCATTCGAAAAACGTACAACCCGAATCGGACGTTTACGATTAAAAAGACGTGGATCAATTCCGGCCGTGACAATCTTCGTCGTTTACGCGTCGATATCAAACTATGACGAAGAAGTCGAAGCGTTCTATACGGACTTAGAGAAGTTATACAGAGAAGACCACACATTCTTCAAGGTTATCATTGCAAGTTTCAACGCCAAGATTGGACCAAGAAGAACGTCTGAAGGACGTCAGATTAGGACACACGGATTAGAATGGAACGAACAGGGTGAGCGCCTCTCTGTTTGTCATAGCCACCAAGACCACCTATGGTAACTCGCAATTCCAGAAGTCCCACCCTTAGCGCTGGAGATGGGAGTCACACAATGGAGAGTACCATAACGAAATAGACCATATCATAGTAAATAGAAGGCTTTGCCTAACCGATATCGCTGTTGTCCCAAAATTTACACGGGATCAGACCATCGCCTCCTTTGTGCAAGATTCTATTTCTCGCGGAAAGGAGAAAAAGCCGCTAAATTCCAAAACCGAAGCCCCAGAACCACCGTAAACTGCGATTTATTCAATTCATTAGTCGGCTGTTGGGAGGATGCCGTTGTCGATAACATGGACGAAGAATAGGATCGGCTCATTCAACATTTTCACGTTAGCGCTATGAAAACTGAGTGTTCGAAAGTCACCAAGGTATGTCTGTCTCCAGAAACACTCGAGTTGATACGCCAGCGTGGAATTGCACGAGCTGCAGGCAACCGCGAACTAACGTCCGAACTTGCAAAACAATGCAGAGAGGCGATAAAAGAGGATCTTAGAGAGAGAAGAGCAGCAGTAATTGCCGAAGCTGCAGAGACTGGGAAAAGCATTCGCAAAGCCCACCGAAGCTTCGCCAATTACAAGACCAAAATGATTGCTCACCAGCGCCCAGACGGAACAGTTACAGCGTCCAGAAAGGCAATGGAGAAAATCATTCACGAATACCACTCGGATCCCTTCGATAGCCACGTCCACCTTCCGTCATGTGAAATAAAGGAGGATGGATATGCTGTACCACCGGTTCTCTCTTCCTAAATCCGTCATGCCATTTCGTCGGTGAAAAATCGGACAGCACCAGGTCCGGACAGGATAGGACCAAAACACCTGAAGAACCTTCCGTCAGTCCTCGTAAACACACTGGCTCGGCTCTTCACACGTTACCTCTCTGAATGCAAGGTCCCCACACAGTGGAAGAGCAATAAGACCGTGTTATTGTTCAAGAAGGGTGACTTACACGATATCCACGACTATCGCCCAATCTGCCTGCTGTCTGTTGTCTACAAACTTTTCACTCGAGTCATCGTAAACAGGATCGATAGAACACTAGACGAAGGACAGCCATGTGACCAAGCAGAGTTTCGAAAAGGATTTAGTACGATGGACCACGTCCACAGGGTAACACGGCTCATTGAAGTATCGCGAATGTACAGAAGACCGCTCTGTCTCACTTTGATCGATTTACAGAAGGCCTTTGATTCAGTTGAGATGGAAACAGTCTTGAAAGCCCTTGATAGTCAAGGAGTGCCTACTCAGCACATAAAGATTGTTCGTGAGCTGTACAAAATTTTCACAACCAAGGTATCACCATTCTACGATGTTAACATTGACGTCAAAAGAGGAGTTAGGAAAGTCGATACCATTTCGCTAAAATTATTTACCGCCACCCTCCAGAACGTCATGCGAACATTGGAATGGAAAAATATGGAGGTGAAAGTCAACGGTCGGCAGTTACACCATTTTTGCTTTGCTGATGACATCGTCCTCACAACACCAAACATTAGTCAAGCGGAACGTATGCTTGCCGACTTCGATAAAGTCTGTGGAAAAATTGGTCTTCGAGTAGATCTCACAAAAACGATGTTCACGATGAACGGATTGGTTTTGCATTCTCCATTCACGGTCAACGGAACGAACATCTCCGAGTGCTCCAGTTATGTTTATCTAAGTCGGAAAATCAATATGATGAATGACTTAGCTCCAGAGCTGAGCATAAGGGAACGAACGCCCTGGAAAGCTTTCAAGAGCATCGAGGATGTAATGAAGAGGACAAAGATCACCTGACTCCGTGCCCACCTTTCCAACTCGGCGGTACTTTCTGCCCCAACGTATGCGTCAGAAACCTGGCCGCTGCGTAAGCAGGATGAAAGCTCACTCAGCGTTATCGAACGCGCAGCCGAAAGGACGATGCTAGGAGTATCCCGTTCCACACAAGTAAGGGATGGGATCCGAAGCTCCGATCTGCGTCAACGATCAAAAATCGAGGATGCCGTTCTGTACGCCAAACAGTCGAAGATAAGGTGGGCCGGACACGTAATGCGTATGAATGACAACTGATAGAGAAGAGCTGTTAGTGGGCTACTCTTGCACACGACAGGGAAAAATGGAAGATTTCCTGGCGCCCGCTCGAGTCATTCGACGATCAACGGGACTACAGGTGAAATAGGTGATCAGCAGAATTGTACGATAATTTACTCGACTGTTTTAAGGATCAGCTGGAGAACCTCTCTCAACGAGATGACCACCACACTTGCTAATCATAACGGAGAATTCCCACTAACCAAAAAAATTCTAAAGGTAGAGTTATTTCTTAAAAAATAATTCGAAAAAGTGGTACTGCGGTAGTAGAGATACCATTGATCCAATCTGAATTAGAACACGACATTAACCCTAAAAAATCTTGTAAGTTGGCATCTCTTTGAGAACATCTCTAGAGTGCATAATGGCTTGGAAATCAGTGAATGAACTGCGCGTGTCTTCCACTAGCCCATTGACCAATCGTTGAGCACTGAATGAGGCGCACCAGTACAGCAAGCACGATTTCAACAGATATTTTGCTACACGGACCACATCCAAGCCGTATCCAAGGTCATAGAAGTTTCTCGGAAACACGATTTACCTCTAGTTATAACTTCTCTCGGTAAAGAATAAGCATTTCACTCTATAGAAAAATGAATCCTACCAGTGCTCGTCGACCAAGGAGTGGACCCGTGCTACATAAGAACTCTGTTTGATTGTTACCGGAACTGGACCACGGAAATAAAGTTTTTCCATCACCTTCCTACCATTCCCATAAAAAAGGATCTTGACAAGGCGACACCATACAGGTGTTTAGCACCGCATTGCAGGTAGGTAGTGAAGTCACTCGGTTGGAATGAGAAAGACAAAGGTAGGGATGGGAAATTCGTATCAAGCCTTCGTTCCACCGACAACATCGTTTTCTCTAGAAGTACTAACGAGTCGGAGAAGACGATCAATGAATTCAGCGAAGCAGGAAAAATGATAGGACTATACGTAAATCGGAAGAAGACCAATCCATGAAAAACTTATGGTGCGAAGGCAAACAGATCGAACTAGATGGCTCTCTGATTGCAGAGTACACATCGTTCGTGTGCCGCGGGCGTTCAATTATCATGGAGAACAACATAGAGGAATCAGATAAAAGAAGAACAACAGTATGGGCCAACAACAGCATGGGCCACATTCGGGCCTCACAAAGAAGCAATCAACCAACGAACGGGGCCGAGATTCCCCGCTCACCTTCTCGACTCGCCAATCCTCCTAGCGCTTTGTTATGCAGCAGAGACGTGGGCTGATACTTCAGTCACGTCAAGAACACCGCTCACTACTCTCGCAGTGCTTTAGCGATGCTGAGTTCTAATCCTCGAAATCTATCTCACTTTCGAGACGCAGAAGAAGAGACATCGATAACGTAACATAGATGGGCCGCTCATATAACGAAAAGAACAGACAACAAATGGACAGAAAGAAACGTAGACTGGACATCACGAAGATGTAGGCATTCACCTGGACTACTACCTACGCGTTGGGCGGAGGTGTTTGCAACCAAAGTCAAACAGATGTACTCGCAACTGGTTATTTTACAGATCGCACTGTGAAACTCGTATGCATCACCATGTTCGAATCGAACCACCGAGATGGACGATGACTACAGGGCAAAGAAATGAATGAAAATTATGCTGGGGTTCACACAAGTCGTGAAGACGGACCGCCCAAGTACGCAATTACATTCTAGCAATACTTTTTTCGAACGATACATTATTACATATCAATGAAAAACTGACCTGATAAATATTTGAAACGTCTAATTTAAATGTAATACTAAACGTATTTCATACAAATATTATAGGTTAGAATCTGATATGTCAAAACGCTAAGTTCGACAAATTTACCTTCACGATGAAGTGCAGCGCAAACTTCTCCAACTGTTCATGAAATATGGGCCACGTAATTGTTAACGAATTCACAATCAATGTTCTCTCGAGAAATGTTTTCGTGGGGTATTCCACCTTGAACATGAGCAAGGTGGTGGACTCTTTTCCGCTGCCTTCTACTATTGCCGACAGTAAATTGAAGGGTTCTACGGAAGCAAATACACGCCAAACTAGACTAGAACCTATGAAAGGACTCATTGTAGGCGTCTCAACTGTTTAGGGACATCTGGAGTAGATTTAAAAATCCTCCAAGCTCGATAAACGAATGCTGCACAAATTAGCAACACATCGCAGTGTCAACGTAGGGCCATGTTTCGCACTATCGACGCTAAGAAAGTTGAACAAGTTGAGCTGCGGAACTTCACTTGATTCAC
The DNA here is from genome assembly GCA_900624975.1 of Angiostrongylus costaricensis. Classification (NCBI taxonomy): domain Eukaryota; kingdom Metazoa; phylum Nematoda; class Chromadorea; order Rhabditida; family Metastrongylidae; genus Angiostrongylus; species Angiostrongylus costaricensis. The sequence goes on along the minus strand of UYYA01000701.1, from coordinate 17,012 downwards.
TATACTCTCCAGAGCCAATTTCTCCAAGCACAGCAACATCTTCCTATACAAGAACTGCTTCAGAAACCAAGCCTAGGCCGGAGCAACTTCCATCGACTTTATCGCTCCATAATTCCAGACTCTTATGCAAACAGAACAAACAATTTACTTCAGTGATAAAAAGCTGTACATCGCAGTGGTTTTTATACTGATTAACAAAGCTTATTCTTAGCTGAGATGTGCCACGTTACAGAATACAAGTTGGAAACCCGCGCTAATGTTTGAACAACTTAGTAGCATAAAAGATAACTGAACTTATGGAGGTATAACCCGCTAAAGAAAGAAAATAAACCACAATGCGTAATCGAAAATTGCCATGAATCACACAACACGGCCTAAGAAAGTATTTACAGCTTTACATTTCACTTGATTGTCCATGTGCATGTTTCAAGTGCTTCCGCAATTCACTTGGGAGTGGATATGTTATTGAAAAAAAATTGAATAATACAAGAAACTGAAGCACTTGACACAGCACAAAAATGACCTTCTGGGACAAATCGTGTACTTATGAATATTCATTTCTTCGTCAATCTGTCTCATGAGCGCATAGAGAAGCGCGAATGGCAAAGGTTTAGCGCACAACTCACAGAAGTGTGGTAACAATGCCTAAAAGGGAATAATTAGGTCTTTCCACCCCCTTCTTTGGTCACATACAGAAAACACAAAACCATGAACCCTCATCTAATTGCTGATGGATAAACGTGAAAACAGAGCGGACATGCTTTGTCTATAGCCCTTTCGATAATTCAAGTCCCCACAATAAGATTTTAAATAATCTAGCTATATCCCTACCCAATAATAGAAAACTAACCTCTGCCTGTTCGCGCAGATATTCTGCCTAGACGACGGATGCTAGACGTTTCAGAGCATAACGAAGTAGATCCAGTGTTGCTTGCAGACATTGCATAAAGCTTCCGATAGGCTCTTCGTTGTTGCCCTAATAGGTTTCCTTCGTTTCCGAAATAACAGCAAAGCCGCTACAATACAAAATGGTACTAGTAAAGTATGCAAGCCTACATGATAAACGTACGATAAGCTCTTCTTTTAATCAAAATATATCTCTATATTTGCACCGAAGGGCTTTGCACAGCCTTGTTGCATGTTTCGAACGAATTCGCTGAATGAATGAATGAATGGACTTCGCTCAAATGAGTTTCAAAGGAGATTTCTAGAAGACGTCTTTCAAAGTACTCGAATGATGCTCTACATGACTAGCTTAGTACACAGATAAGTAGACACAAAACAGCGAAACTATGAATCATATACGAGTCATATATGGAACAAGATATTTCATTCATTAAATATATCATTGTTCATAAGAAGCGCAATTAAATGAAATTGCTCCGAATGCGTTACTCAGGTCGTTCACTGACATGGAAATAAAAAATTTACTCGTATGAAATGCTGAGATATTTGCAAAACTCCGGACCACAGGTGTATGCAATGGAGAACGAACACGCGCTGTTGTCCTTACCGGGGAGCAGCGCACTTCACCACTACACCATCCGGTAAAAAGTTTACGTTTTTTCTGTACGTCTTACGTACTGACGCTTTTCCCGTATCAACGATTCCTCGAATTCCACTATTAACTTTAAAAGAAGATACTTCAGAAATATTCAGCGCCATAGCCAAATCCGATTTATAACTTTCTCAAGTCTTCAAGTACTTTCTTTAGCGCAGCAGACACATCGGTTAAGTGTTTGTTAAATGACAATCGTCACTTCAGATATTCGTCTCATGAACTAAAAGACTACCTAAAGAAGCTCTTGCAAATTGAGCACATTGGTGCTGCACCTTTGTCAGCTTATTCACTGAAACACTTGAAGATGGACTTCTAAAAGAAACTGCACGATGAAGGTGCTGACCATGTTCTACAGAAGCGGATTGAGAAGATTTGTGGTAGTATATGTCTGACTTCGAAATTCAAGTGTTTTCCTAAGATGAGCTGGCGCATGCTCTCGTCTTTAGTAAACATTTTGTTGTATATAAAGCAACAGAAGACCTGCTGACTTTAAATGAGCTACTCTAAGATCCTTAAATTCTAAATTACACGATGTTTTCAATTCCACTAATCCCTTAAGTATTGAAAATTATAGTTTGGCATTGAAAAAACAGGCATTACCGTGCTCCAATTGAGGACGAGTTCACCATTCGCCAGTCGCTTCGGCGAAATCAACAATACCAGTTGTGTTAATGGTTGTTGATACGCACAGAACTACAAAAAATGGAGGATTAATGGCACTTGCTCGAGTCACTCAATCGATAACAATAAGTCATAAGATATGAAAATAAGTACTTACTCAGCTAACATTAAACGATGGACTGACATTCGAACTTGTCCAACCTCATGTGTTTAGCTCGTCGGATTCATCCTCATTCGACCTCGGACCACTTGTAATGGTGCCGAAATGGAGCGATCAGTCTGCAGATGATGTTTTGAAACTGACGTAATGCCGTACCGTTTATTTTTAATGTTACGTGATATGTTCATAAGCCTTTTAGACCTTAAAATGCGTCTAATATCGTTTCGTTTGCAGTGTCATAGTACGGATTGAGGAATACTTTGTGCTGAATTCTGATCTTTCAGGTATTAAAAGGATTTTGGCCTTGTAAAGAAATTAAAAGTCAGTTACTCCCACGACCGACTTTCTATTAACCTCGGCATTGATCAAGTAATTCTTCGTATTTTTGTTGAGCAAACGCGAGGTGTTATTATTCTTTATTCACGAATAAGCTGACGTTTCGGCGGGTTTCGCCTTCCTCAGAGCCTGGAAAGGTCAAGTTGATAGCAATCTACCAAGCCAGACGCCTCCATAACCAAACAAAGAAACTCTAAACCAAGATTTCAATCACGTTGAACACAGCTTTGCACACTCACCGCTCTATTAGGAATTGACGAAAAATGGACACAACCAGGATTGAAGGACATTTATGGTAAAAGAATAAAGGGATAAAGCTTTCGGCATCGATCAATCCCTGATGGATGCGCCATACATCCGACTTCACTAAGTATCGTTGGAGGTGATTGAAGGCATATCTGGCCTTTACAATGACTCGCGGTCGACTACCGATGTATCCAGCAGTGCTGCTATCCTCCCAGACAAGTCTGGTTCGAATTTGCTAACCCCAGAGGGATGAGCGGTTTGGTGAGCCTAGGATGAGACAATCGATCCCATTTGTACTGCAAGACGACTCCGACATTTGGGATAAAGACGAAAAATCGTCAAAGAATAACCAAACTCACGCACAGAAAAGTTCGAACACATCCATGACTGGTGGATGCGAGGAAATGAATCGAATGCGAGTACTGGTATTTGCACAGTCTACCTGTACATGTAATTTCGGTTTGTATAATAATAAATAGTGGTCAAATAAATAGATCTCTACCTCGTAGAGGGTGCCCTCTATCCCATCATGTTATCACAAATCCCACATTGTTACTCACTCCACGAGCACTTTGTAGGGATATTCCAGCTCATTTCTCAGTTCCCATCATTAGAGTTGGTGGGCTTCCTCAGGAACGCAATGATGTAGGCTTACCGCCCACTGCTGTCGGCAAAGTAGTTCTTGTTTCCTATGAAGATGGTCTTCGTAGTCTTAGTGAGCCTAATCCAGTGGAATGAAACACCAAGAGAATGAAATCACCTCTCAAAAAATTCTATTTGGAAAAGGCATCATCCAATAAATTCACTGAGAGGAAGTAGGCCTAAGAAGATAATTTTCAAACAAAGTAAGAAGAAGAATAAGAAAAAAAGAAGCAAGAGAAAATAATTTAAAGAAAATTTCCATGCTGCTCCAACAGGCATAGAAGAGAAAATTATCTCTTACCAAAAAATTATCTCTGCACACTTCAGACAAGCATCTCAACAACCAGTAGTGGATTATTACTGAACTGCTAGCTCTCTATGCATGTTTTAAGAAAAGGAGAAAAGATGGGAAATTTATTTGCATGGCTGTGCTTGCTATTTACCTTTAGTCAAGGGTCATCAATCCCTTTCGTGACGAATCTGGTCTTCCTGAAAACCGTCAGTGAGTTCTCGGTCGCTGGACTGTTTGGGAAGTTGAGAGCAACAAAGGTTTATTAGAAAGGACGTTGGTTTGTTGGCATGATGGCATGGTCAAAATTATGGAGTGTCCTTTCAATCTAAATCTGCGCAGTCAATTTTTTCCACAAATCGAAAAAGTACTTCAAATTCTTGTGAACTCTTCTTCTTGGGCTCACTTGAGCTTATCGACATTTTTCATAGCCGACGATTGACGTTTCCGCGTTGTTATCTTCCTTAGAACACATCCCCTTTTAGGCAAATTAATCCTCATAAGTCGATGAACATTCTCCAGTATAAATGATGAAATGTGAAGATGCTGCAGTCACGGAAAGAATATCTCCGAGTGGGTCATCTATGTGTAGCTGAGTCGGGAAGAGAAAGGAGGTGAGCCACTTAGCTCCTGAGCTGAACAGGAAAAAGCGAGCGGATCAGGGCAGTTTTAAGAACAGTGAGAATGTAGTGAAGAAAACTACGAACACCCATTCGTGCCCATCTTTATGACCAGTGCGCAAGAGTGATCTCCAGTAAGACATCCTTAGCTGGATACGGAAGAAAAATTTGGATAAAGAGTCTGAGATATAAAAAGAACCGATATTTATGGGCGTATTTTCAAAGCATTTCCGTTATGTGGACTTATGAGAAGAAGAATAATTGTCACTCGAAGTAGAAAGCCATACAATTACAAGAAGAATGTGCAGGTTAATCATATCATCACAGAGAGAGGATGCCAATGACGTACCAGATTATTGCTTCCTAAGTGGAAGGCTATGATTCGGCAAAAAACACGGAAATAAGGCCATCTATCGTCATGGAGGGATAAGTCATGCATGAAAGAAAAAACCTCGAAAGGAATGAGTTCCCTCCATGACTTGCAAATCAAAGAAGACCCGGTCGACGACTACGAGCTCCTCTTCGAGGGGCTCCTCAAATCTGCCGAATAAGTTTCAACCGTTGGCGGATCAATCCCCATCTCTAGCATTATTGCGAAGTTGCCTGAGATCAGAGGAAAACGAACTACATCCGATCACAATACATATTCTGATAATGAATAGTAATAAGTGACCTTTGTTTCCGCCTTGGCAGTCGGAAATGACGATCTCGATTTGAACGGAGGTGCTAGCAAAGAGCGCACAAGCAGCACATGAGGCTATCCCGAGCAGGGTAAGCAAAAAAGGAGAGCCTTCAGATTGCCAAGAACTTGAAAAAGGAATAGAGCTCTCAGCTTATAGGTGATTGAATTCTTATCTCGCCTATACAGTGACTCTCGGTGGCCTACCGATGTATCAAGTGGGCATTTCTATTGTCCCTGACAATAATCCGGAACCAATTAGCCAGTCAATCCCGCAGGGCTTGAAGGCTGAGTGAGCTCGTAGTACGGGATCGAACCAATGACACATGTTTTCGCAGAGCACATCTAACCACGCTCTCTGATAAATTAATGTTGAGGAATACTTCTGTTTGACTTGTACTGAATCGAATGAATTCAATCAGTGTTACAGTTGTTTCATTTCAAATTCTCCCCGTCATAATCTATTTCTCAACAAAGGCGACTTAAAAGGAATTCCATTTTGTGAATCAAAGCACCATAGTGTGGATCTCCAGCTATCGCCCATCTTCATTTTAAAACTTCACGCTTAAATTAGCATGTTCGGCATGGTCGCTTGTTTTTGTAGAATATATATATATATATGTATGTATCTTTCATGTGCCACGGATCTCTCTCATATGAGAGGTCACGAGCCGGTTAGTCGCGAGGCTACGTAGCCCGCCCATCAGGTGGCGCATAGGTGGTTAATCGCCGACAAAAAGCGACCTTTGCCGCCCAAAGCTGCCTAATCGGGGACTCATTCAGGGTCAGGAGCACAGAGCCTGGAAATATCGGTCATATTTATATCTCAGCTTCCTTATCCGGGTTTTTTGACCCTGTATTCAACTAAAGATATCATACTGCAGATCAATCTTTCACACTGGTCATATCCTTAAGGGATGCATCATGCATTCCATTCAATTAAGCGCCTAGAGATCACTGAATTTATATTGAGTGTTAAATATATTTTTCAAAGGCTGGATAATCTATTAGATCAATGTTCTTTTCTCAGACAAATCTTGTACTAGTTTCCCGACTACGGTGATTGGAGAGCTTGGTTTCCCTGTACCACGGACTATTTGGTATTGTGGGCAGCGATCACTTTCAACCTTTGACGATCTGCAAGCTTTGGAAGAACATGGTGCCGACGTCAGAAAAAGCTTTGATAGCATGTCGTGCATGTCTTGCCTTCGTCCATTTCTTTCAATGGAATCCTTCGCAGCGCGACTTTTGACCTTATCTCTTCTCTGGACTCTATACTTTCACCTCCAGTCGTCAACTGCTCTTTTCCATTGGCGGTCTTTCAGAAGCATCATGGTTCCGGCCCACCTGATTTTCGGCACTTTCGCGTGCACGACGGTGTCTCCGACCTTTGTTCATTAACTTAAATGGAATGTCGGGTTTTCTCTCGTACTTGCGTCATTCAGGAAACTTCCAGCATTGTTCGAGGATTTCTTGTCTTTATCACAAATACCCTTGAATTCTGGGTGAGCTAATTCATAGTGGAATCCTGATAGGGCCATGTTAGGGTGTCCCCACCTAAATTTCATACCTCAACATGTATTTAAATCCCTGAATTCACACGAGGTTGATAAAGAAATTTTTTCGGCTAACGTCTCGACGTCTTCGTCTTCATCAGAGATGATTAGAGCTGATTGTGCACAGTTGTTCGTCTTCTCGACATGGCGCCTTCGTAGTCGCACCGAGGTGGATCTTCTTCAGTGGAATACCGCAGGTATGAGGCTTGCTCATCAGGCAGTGCTCTTCTACCCAGGGCGGTTGTTGGTGATACGACTATCCGTTGATAGTAGTGTGTTTTTCAACGGATAATCCACCCTGAAACAGTCGGTATTATGTCAGCTAGCACATAGCGAATAGCAAAACAATAATTGTGAAGCCGACCATCATTTAACCTCGGTAGTTAAATAATCTACATGTGTTTAAATTATTGACACGACGATACGACCGCGAAGGCACCACATCGGGAAGATGAACAACTGTGGCCCCACCGACTCGGACCATCATCAGCAGAGCTCTGACGAAGATAAAGACGTCGAAAATGTTAACCGAGTAAAACTATGCTATCGACCTCGTGTGAGCTCAACAATTTAAACACACGTTGATTACTTTACTATCAAGGCAAATGACGGTCGTTTTTTAAAACTATTGTTCTTCATACCTCAACTTTCTCACTAAGTGTGGAATCAGCGAATTACCTCTTCTCCATGGAAAATTTGCTAATGAAAAAAGGAAAGAGGTAGATGCTGCTCAAAATGAATTGCTACTGAGAAGCAGAACTGCACTGAGCTTCTTTCCTTTCTCGATTGGTTACAGAAACGACTAACCATTCATCATTTCTTTATAAGACCGAAACCTTGCTAATACCTGAGAGATCGTAATTCACCACAAAATATTCCTCACTGCGTACTTTTGTGTTCTAATAGAACGATATGAGATGCAATTAAAAGATATAAAAGGCTTATGAACATATCACGTAACATTAAAAATAAACGGTACGGCATTACGTCAGTTTCAAAACATCATCTGCAGACTGATCGCTCCATTTCGGCACCATTACAAGTGGTCTGAGGTGGGATGAGGTTGGATCCGACGAGCTCAACGTGAGGTTGGACAAGTTCGAATGTCAGTCCATCGTTTAATGTTAGCTGAGTAAGTACTTATTTTCATATCTTATGACTTATTGTTATCGATTGAGTGACTCGAGCAAGTGCCATTAATCCTCCATTTTTTGTAGATCTGTGCGATTCAGCAACAACTAACACAGCTAGTTTGTTGATTTCGCTGAAGCAACTGGAGAACACTGAACTCATCCGCAATTAGAGCACGGTAATGCTCGTTTTTTCACAAGCAAACTGTAATTTCCAATACATTGTGCAATTTAGAATTTAAGGATCTTAGAGTAGCTCATTTAAAGTTACCAAATTTTTGTTGATTAATATGCAACAGAATGTTCACTGAAGATGAGTGCGCGCGATAGCTCGTCTTAGAAAAAGGTTTGGATTTCGAGGAGGTCAGCCATATACTACCATAAATCTTCCCAATTCACTACTGTAGAACGTCGTCAGCATCGCGGTGTGTCCACAACGATAATTTTTCCATAACCAAAATAAAATACTTGAAAACCTGAGAAACTTATACATAGGATTTTGCTGTGGCGCTTAATTAAATTCATTTGAGCGAAATTCGTTCGTTCAACGAACTTGTTTGAAAAGTGCAACAAGGCTGTCCGAAGCTCTTCGGTGCAAATGTAGCAATACATTTGGATTAAAAAAGAACATAGTGTACGTTTATCGTGTAGGCTTACGTACTTTACTAGTATTCTGACCATTTTGTATTGTAGCGAATTCGCTCTTGTTTCCGAAACAAAGGAATCCTAGCACGACAATGACGAAGAGCTTGTTGGAAGCTTAATAAAACTCTATCTCTTTCGTCAGGCTTTGAGACGGCTAGTATCCCTAGTCTAAACGAAGCATCTGGGCCATAAATCAAAGGTTATATTTCTATTAATAGATAGTGATATAGCTAGATTTTTTTAAAATCTTGCTATTGGGATTTGAATTATCTAAAGCGTTTTAGACAAGGTATAGCTAAGGGATCGTAGTTTTGTGATTTCTATAAGCGACTAAAGAAAGTGGCAAAGTATCTAATTTTTTCCTTTTAGGCAGGCTTACAACACGTCTGTGAGATGCGCTAAAATATGTGCCATTTGTGCTTCTTTGTGTACTCATAAAAGAGAAATTCACAGATATGAATAATCGTGAATGCACGATTTGTCACAGAAGGTCATTTTTATGCTGTGCAGAGCAATTACATTTCTACTATTGCCTAGGTTCCTTTCAATAAGATATCCACTGCCAAGTGAATTGAGGAAGCACACACGCTTACATGGGCAATCAAGTGGAATGTAAAGTTGTAAATCCTTTCGTAGGTTATGTTCTATGACTAATGGCAATTCTCGACTACGCATTGTAGTTTATTTCTCTTTTTTAACGGATTGTACCCTCATAAGTTCAGTTATCTTTTATGCTATTTAGTTGTTTGAAAATCAGTGCAGTTTACTATTTTTATTCTTTAGCGTGGTACATCTCAGCTAAGAAAAAGCTTTGTTAATCAATATAAAAACTATTGAAATGTACAGCTTTCTATCGGCAAAATAAATTGTTTACTCTGTTTGTATATGTTTAAATTAGACATTATGGTAGTCCGTGCCACTCGAAAAAAGTGTTACTAAAACACGACTAGATACTTGGGCTGCCCGTCCTCACTAATTATGCGGACTCCAACATAGTTTCCACTCGTTTCTTTGCCTCTGAATCGTCGTCCACGGTGGTGGTTTGATTCGACCATGGTTGTGGGTGCGAGTATCCTAGTATAGAGAACATTCTTCACGAATATTGGAATGTTCTCTATGTAGAACAATTATAACATGCCTTCTACAACACCTGTCTATTCGTAATCACCATACATCTATTCTTGCACATTCGGTAAATCATCTCTTAACAACCGTTTCATGCAATTGCCTCGCAGGTGGCTGGAAAGGGAATCAGCAGCAGTCAGCTGAACGCACTTTTCAGCATCTGTCGTTCCAAAAAAGTCTCCGAACAGACACCTGCACTCTTCCACATGCAACCCCTCTCCGGACGCCGCCTTTAGTTCTCTCTGGCAAAGCTCCACCCACTACAGATGTAATACAGGCATAGTCCTGAAATTTTAGCCGCGTTCGACCGGTCTGCTTCCGGTCCCTCAATTCCTCAGTGCTCCAACACCAGTGTCCGCGTTAACTCCTTCAAGTGTATCACTTGTTACCATCTCAATTCCGCCTTTATCCACCCAGCTTACATATCGCCAAATATCACACATTATTGTATTACCGTTGCATTAATCATACAGTTGTACTGTTATGCCAATCTCTTCACTCATAAGCAACATGAACACCAGTGACCAGGCTGCATCTATTCATTACCCGTATCATCGTTGCATTAATTATAGAGTTGTACGGCCAAGCCAATCTCTTCACTCATAAGCAGCCCGAATATCAGTGACCAGGCTGCATCTGTTCATTACCCGTATCATCGTTGCATTAATTACACAGTTGTACTGTTATCCCAATCTCTTCAGTCATAAGCAACATGAACACCAGTGACCAGGCTGCATCTGTTCATTACCCGTATCATCGTTGCATTAATTACACAGTTGTACTGTTATCCCAATCTCTTCAGTCATAAGCAACCTGAACACCAGTGATCAGGGTACGCCCACTCATAACCCGTGTCATTGTTGCATTATCTGTAGAGCTGTATTGCTATGATTGCTGTATAAGTATGATAAACAGTTTTAATTACCCAAGTTTGAGGTGTCCGGCATTGTGACTGCTAATCACAAGAAGTCTCGCGTGGCGTACACAAAGGCGAGCAGCTAATTCCGACTGAATCGTCCTAACTACTTGGTATTCCTATATCAACGAGCCGTCCCAACACCTAGCGTGTTCTGTAGAACAACCGTAGTTACACGCACATCTGTATGGCCTTGGTTGTACACGCATCCCCCCACGTATAGGTGCGACGTGGAGACGCCTGCATCCATGTGGCCTCCACCGTCCAGTTCTCTTCGTCCATCCCGTCTACTCTCATTAAATGGTCGGTCCATCTATGATTCGCGTTGATGTGCGTTCTCCTGGTTCTCGAAGATGAGGCAGATTTCGAGAGCTTTTATGTGAGGCCCGAATGTGGCCTATGCTATTGCCTTTCTTTCACCTAACTCCTCCATGTTGTTCTCCGTGATTATTGAACGCTCACGGCACACCAACAAGCTGGTCTCCGTGATCAGAGAGCCAACCAGTTTGATCTGTTCGCCTTCGCACCATAGGTTTTGCATGGATTGGGTCTTCATCCGATTTATGTATGACTCGAAGCCTATGCTGCCGAGATTTCGTGACCGGAGCTTTTCTCCGCGGATGTCAACGGTCCTATTGTTTAGTTAGCATATGTTGGTCTTCAGAGCCTGGATGTAATTTGTAACAGTAGCTCCACAATTCGATGAATTACGTAGTATTAAATTTTACATTTGAGCCTGTGTGGTGCAGTGGTCGGAGGCGCCCTGCAACACACGTGGAAGTAATCACGCGCCTATGGCTCACCATGCCTTCTATTTTTACGGGGTCGGCAAATTGATACAAAACTTGTCTGGGAGGATAACAGCACTGGCTCGATATATCGGTAGGCCACCGTAAGTCAGTGCAAAGGCCAGATATGCATTCATTCACCTCCAACGATGCTTAATGAAGTCGAATGCATGGCGCATCTTTCAGGGATTGATCAACGCCGAGAGCTTTATACTTTATCCTTTTACATAGTATGAATGAAGATCGGGCGTATGACAAAACACCAGTTTTCGGAATTCACCCACTTTACCGTTGGACCACCCGAATGTTGTTCACGAGTGATGATGAGTGAGACCCGCCCTTGGGGAAATGCTTCAAAAAATCATTCCCAGATAGGGTGACGTATCACGTGTGATAATGATGCATTCATCTTTCCGATCCATTCTTGGGCTTTTGAAATTCATCCAAAAAGCCTCAAGATTTTTATGCGTTGATATTTTAGATTCACACACTAGGATCCGGACATTCACTTCAAGATCATCACCATTTTGCTTTTGTGCTCTATGTGTATCTAGAGAAGTGCTTTGTGGAATTTTGACTTTCCCATCTAGGTGTTCTTTTATGCGACATAAAGCGCACTACCCGTTTCTGCAATGTATTTCTTACCGCGTGCCTCACATAAGATCAACTATATTGTACCTGAACTCATGCAATCCCCATCTCTTCCGTTAGGACAGATTGCACAATTTTCTGAGCCATAGAGACGGATGCGAACTAGCTAACTCCGTAGAGTATTGGGTGGGAGGTCAATAAATGTCACATAATTTTCATGACCACTTCTTCTAAGGCACCTTTTTATGGCGTAACTTAATTCCTTTAAAACGAAGGGTAGCTTGGAAGGAATCTTATTTAGGTTTGGAACATTATTTTGGGGAATAACGTTACCTTTTCTCCGACCCGAGTGGCTTTTTCTCCGTAACCATTGTAAGCGACTATTTTCCGTGCCAAGTGTAGCGATTCCTTCCTTTCCACTTCTCCTATTCACATGTTTTTAGCAGGTGTGAAGGATGAGAGGAATAGTGGAGCACTAGTATACTTTCACTACTCGGTTTTCGATACCATGTTGTCACGCATCCACTTTCTGAAAGCTCTATTTGCATGTTGAAGAATGAAAGCCAAGTTCTCGGTTGGTTTCTCTCGCGTGATTTTTACATACTTCCACTGTCTGTTTGATAACTCAAAGTACTTGTTTTTTTTCTTGTGTGGAACAAACGACAAAGCACTCTATGGCGTTGTAAGGGTCGGCGATCGAGACTGGAACTTCCGCCTTAAACATAAAAGTGATGCAAAGGCTTGGTGCAAATCGTTGTAGTTTGAAGATCTATCACGTCCAGCACGACCAAAACAAAGCACCACTGTTGGTAACGTTTTAGGGAATAACTTTGATAGGAATAATGAAGGTTAGTAGAAAAGCTGTATCGTTGTTGTACAATGACTATTGCTGTCAGCAGCCGTTGTTGTATAGGAGGCATCTATAGCTTTGTCAACTAAAGCGGACAGTGGCATTTATTCGCAAACTGTCAAATGTCTTATTTTACTCAATGAATACTATGTATTGACGACATATGGTATTCTTAAAGACCTCTGCAACTCTCGGGAGGGTTTGGATGTGGTCCATGCCGAATCCTTTATAAAATCCAGTTAGCTTGTTTTTTAGGTTAAGTTCCATCCAATTCCTCCAAAGTGTGCTTTAGGATAATTTCGCAAAAGCTTATAAGCCACATTCAATAAGCTAATCGGTGGGTAGTTATGAAGGTCTTTCTTATTGCTCTTCTTATGCAAAACGGCAATACGGGATTAATAAGCAAAGCTGGAAGGCAGAATTTCACAAGAGCCGACAAGTTTGAAAATGGACAGGTACATGTAAAGCCAGTGGTATCAACATTATCCGGTGACATTTCCTCACCTAAGATGGAAGGGGTTCCATTTTTCGCTTGTGGAGTGACAGTCTTCTTGTTCGCAATTTTTCGAAGAGCGATCACATCGTCTTTGTTGCCACTTGTGGCATCTAAAAATAAGTGAAAGCCATGGTTTGGAGAGAGTGACTTGGTGCTATAAGTGCATAATCGGAAGTAATCTTCAAACCGTATCTTGTCAATATTCTTACTTCTCTGATCGATCGGTATCTTCCGTTGTTGGTGTGTTTAATGGAGATCGAGCTCGGTTTTCTGAAAATCCGAGGATGGTTGCGCTGGGATGGCGTCAGGTCTTCGCCGAAGGCAGCAGCCGTTACTTGTTGATTAAAGGGAGGTTTTCTGCCTTGCCGTTGGATTCTTCGAGGTTGGCAGTAAATCAAACGATTAGTCGACCCGCCAGCGGAGCAACCGTCTTTGAGTACTAGTTGATTCAATTCTCCATCGAATTCTTTGATAGCCATATTTGGTGTACCGAGGTTTTGTGGACGAACTTGAAAACAAGTCTGGTGTCAATTCCACGACCCCGGAGGGATGTGAGGCTTGGTGAGCCGGGGGTGGGGTAAAACTAGCACCAACCAGAAGCCCTGGAACCAGGCTTTGCTGGGGCCATCTAACTCTTTCCAATTCACGTGGCAACACTTTAGCTAGATCATCTCAAGACTGTAAGGGAAAATGGCTCGACGAGCGTGTAACGATATTCAGAAAAAGCCAAAAATCCTCAAATACACAGAGAAGAAACGTGCAAAATGTTCGGAGACCCCCGTGGGTGATGGATTCCAAGAAAGGATTCGAATGGCAATGCAGAGAACGGGTGGTGTAAAACAACTAAATAAGAGTGGTATAGTTGCAATAAATTATTTTAGAGCGCTCTTTAAACAAGTGAGGGCTTGCAGATTTGTTTGCTTATAGCTAAGCATCCGTATAACTACGGTAATGTAATCAAACGTTAACGTCTTCCTGACAGACTCGACACGAAAGCGAAGCTGCAACGTCGAGACGAATAACAGGCGAGGACCATCGACTCGGATCATCGGCTCTGAGGAAGACGAAGACGTCGAAACGTTAGCCGAAAATAAACATCATTATCAACCTCGTGTAAGCTTATCAAGAAAGAATAGAAAGAATACATATTGATTAATCACACCGAGGTTTAGGGAAGGTCGGTTTCGAATTATTACTACGCTTTGTGCTAGCTGATAATACACCGACCTCTGCACGATGTGCGCAATGATGTATGCCCGGAAGAAATACAAGTTGTTACCACCGGACATTGTCATTATATATCCACCATCAGCATCGTGTATAAAAGGGCATCACTGAGTGAGGATGCCTCATTCGAGAAGATGGCTCACTGAAGAAGATCTGGCTCGACACGAAGGCGAAGACGCAACGTCGAGGCGAACAACAAGCAGGGACCATCGACTCGGATCACCGGCTCTGAGGAAGACGAAGACGTCGAAACGTTAGCCGAAAATAAATATATTTATCAACCTCGTGTAAGCTTATCAAGAAAGAATACATATTGGCTAATTTATATTGTTATACGTTTTTATTTTCTGCCTACTATAATTTTGCGGCAGGGTACTAAGCGAAATACAACCACAACGTTGCTGAGATATTTGCAATATTTGCGTTCGTTCCCCACCATAGACACCTGCGGTCCAGAGTTTTGCAAATATCTCAGCAACGTTGTGGTTGTATTTCGCTTAGCACCCTGCCGCGAAATTATAGTAGGCAGAAAATAAGAAGGTATAACATTGTGATTTCAACTACAGCCGCAGCTTAACTGGGTTCAATGCCGATTTGGCCGCCCCAGATCAATCCCGCTGACGGGTGTTTGCTGTGGCAAAGATCGATAGAAATAGCTGAGAGACAGGCGAAACAAAGGACCCGCATGATGTGGTGGTGAACGCGTTACTCCCCGGAAAGGACAATAGCGCGTTCGTCCCTACCATAGACACCTGCGGTCCAGAGTTTTGCAAATATCTCAGCAACGTTGTGGTTGTATTTCGCTAATTTATATGTTTACCTTTATGAAAACTTCGTCTAAATACGATCTTTCGTCCTATATCGCTTATCGAACTGTCGTGATTTCGATTTTTGATTCAAATTATGATTTATCCCATTTTTTCTCGCTTAGATGAACCGTTTGAGAGTCATGGTTGCTTTACTGGTGATACTCGTTAATATGATGCTGCTGTCAATAAGCTGAACGTTTGACAGAATTCTTTTACCAAATACTTTTTCTTTCTAGTAGAGAATCGTCATCATGTAATGAAGTGTAACGGTGAGCTTTGGTTGGGCCACTTCTTTGGCGACAAGCGTTGCTGCAGGTTGACCTGCTTTTCTTCTTTCTATCAGTTTTTCAATCATAGAGGAATAAATAAAGAGCTCACCCACCGTTCAAGCACACCATTACAAGCTGAATCGAGAATTACACTCAGTATTGGTGTGGTATGATGTAACTTCTATGACGAAAATGTTCTGACATGTTAAAGGTTATTGGAATGCTTGGTTAAGTGAGGACTGTATCAGTTCTTCCAGTTTCTTTAAAATTTTAATCTGATCGGGCGATTATTTTGACACCATGGTAAAATGTGTGGAGCCAGAAAGCGCTGTAGGTTTTGGACATTACTTACTGTCCTTTATATGATTCGTCCTTCACACCTGCTTTGTAAATTGCAGAACTTCTTGCATTAGATTTGTTCCTTTGCATCCACCATCCATGAAGGAATTCCAATATTTTGCGTAGAGGTTCGGCTGCTGCTTAAGAATTTATGGTCCTTTTTAAGAAAACTCATTGAACGCTGGTAGTGTTGATTTTCCCTTGAATACTGTGACAACCACGCTAAGGTGTTTGCTCCCCAAAGCAGCAAATAGCGAGCTTTTGTAGATTGGAATGAATCGAGTGATCCCCCGGACAATTCTGGTAGCAATTTTTCGATTCTCGACAAAAATGAGCCTATGCTGGCCGGTATAGAGATGCAGCATGGTCAAATTATACTCTGTATGTGATGAATATACCACCTGTATAAACATTTCTTCACTACGCTTGTCTTAAAGACCGGACTGGGACAAATACCCCGTTGAATAGCCGTGAGCTTAACCATAGCTCTTCTAGGAACG
Source organism: Angiostrongylus costaricensis (assembly GCA_900624975.1). NCBI lineage: Eukaryota > Metazoa > Nematoda > Chromadorea > Rhabditida > Metastrongylidae > Angiostrongylus > Angiostrongylus costaricensis. The sequence continues at coordinate 617 of UYYA01000701.1, read as the reverse complement.
TTACTATAGCTGAGGTCATTACATGGTGACTTATTTCAAAACTATTCGGATAATGCGAAAGAAACCAGTGGGGGCGTTCTCGATAACAGTGACACGACGATGAAGGTATTGGACAAAACCTGAGAAATGAGCCCTATAACGTTCGAAGATTGGGCTTTGCTCTAAAAAGCTCTTGAGAAACCCTTAGTAGTGTGTTTTCATTGTTAATAAGATTTCTCTTTTGAAAAGAAAATGAAATAAATGCTGGGATCCTTCCAGCAATGTTTGTAATTGTTAGCGAAGTACTGCGTAAAATTGCCTGGCTGTAAGCTTTCTGTGGTAAGAATCTGTTAAAGCTGTAATAAACGTCCGATTTGTTCAGCGGAGTTCCGATCAGCAGCTGTGATTTGTTACTGCCACGACCGACTTTCTATTAACCTCGGCATTGATCAAGTGATTTTCTTCGTATTTTTGTTGAGCAAACGCGAAGTGTTACTATTCTTTGTTCACGATTAAGCTGACGTTTCGGAGGATTTCGCCTTCTTCAGAGCCTGGAAAGGTCAACTTGATAGCCATCCACTCGGCCAGACGCCTCCATAACCAAACAAAGAAACTCCAAACCAAGATTTCAATCACTT
>UYYA01000700.1:0-37213 GCA_900624975.1 Angiostrongylus costaricensis | reverse complement strand
GTGGCACCAGGGCTACATTACTTAGTTTACCGGAAAATTGCTCGTTGAATCAACTGATTCACCAGTTTATGTCAGTTAGTGCAATGTGCAATGGTCTTGTTCGTAGACATGCCACGCAGGACCTTTCATAGTTGTCGTAGAATTAACACTAAACCTGGGTAATTACACCTTTGTTTATGCAGCAGAGAAATACAGAACAATTAAGAATTGCTGAAAGCCTTGAAATGGTTATTTGAATCGTACATGCACGATGGAAACATTCTCGGTGAGAGAAAAATGTAACCGCTATTTGTTTAAAGCGAAAGAAAAGATTCATTACGTGATGGAGAATGTTCCCCACAATTGCACTGTATATGTGGTGTTCATATTCCAGTACAACGACAAAGTGGAGCAGGGCTTCATAGTGGAAACGCCAAGCTCCCCAGTTAGGGAGAGCCTGCCGAAGGGATGAATATCCACGCTGTACCTTCCAGTCCGACACCCAGGAACACTTCCCAGCCAAGATAAGGCGGCAAACGGTTGGAAGAAGATGCATATCAATATGTATGTGCAACCTTATAATCTGCATACGTGTATGGGTCTGTGTGTGTGTATATGTATGTGTATGTGTATGTGTTTTTGTGTCTATGTATTTTTGAATGTACACATGTGCGTGTGCTTCAATTCGAGGTTTTCCAGTGTTTTGCTTCCTTGCGGTTCATTTTTGGATTTCTGGAATTAATTCAGAATGCCTCGAGAGTTTTGCACGCTTGTGTTCTCAATTCTTGTGCGAGAATCGTAACAGGTGCTTCAAAGTCGTCCCTGTTATGTCTCTGGATCCTATGCGTGTCTAGTCGGGTATTTGGTAGATGTTTGCCGGCTAGGTGTTCCTTTATGCGGACACAGAGGGGTCTGCCCGTTTCGCCAATGTATTCGTCTCCGCACGCCTTACAGGAGATCAGATAAACTATACCCGAGCTCAACGTCTCTACCATTGAGGCAAATTTTGCAATTTTGCGTTGCACATCGACGGTCGTATAGGCTGTTACGAACTAGCTGGCACCTAAGATTATTCGGTGGCATTTCAACTACGTTTACCGAATTCTATAGATCCGCCCTTCCTCAGCAGCGTTTTATAGCTGTACTTACATCATTTGAGATGAAGGGTAGGATAAACGAGACCTTTCTATAGCTAGAGTTGTCGTTTGGGGGTCTAGGATTTTCCCTACACCTGTCCCGTGCTACAGTTTCGTAGCCATTAGAAATGGCTATTTGCCGCGCCAAGTTCCGGGACTCCTCTCTCTGCTCTCTTCCCGTGCAAACGTTGGCTGCTGTTCGAAACATGTTTCTTACAAGCGCCCTTTTCGTGTAAGAGGGGTGAGAGGAGAGGTAGTGAACCAAGATGTTTCACTACTTGGCTTTCGCTACCACTTTGTAATGTAGCCATTTTCTGACAGGTGAATTTGGACGTTCAGGAATGGAGGCTATTTATCTTTCGGCTTCTCTCGGGTAAACTTGATATACTCTGACTGTGAATTTAACAACTCGAAACATTTGTCCATTTCCTCTTGTGTTGAGCAAAGGACAAAACAGTCATCTATATATCTACAGAAGAGTAGCGGCCCAAGATCAATCACCGGTGCTTCCACCTTAGACACAGACGCAATAGCAAGGCTTGGTGCCAGTCGTTGTCCAATTGCTAGCCCTTTTATTCGAGCGTAGTACTTTCCGGACCATCTGAAGATTGAGCAGCTCAAGCATTCTTTTGAAAGTGCCATCAAGTGCTCTATCTTGAAGCTCTACATGTTTATTTCTTCTTCGTGTTGTATAAGGAGTTCGAATATGGCTTGCATTGCGGAGTCATTCGGCACGTTTGTATAAAGGGGGGTAACGTCATAGAACTCCACCACGTACGCGTTGTTGGTCGCGCGTTACGTAGACGATCCAGGAACACTTGGGTGTTCGTTAGATGAACTGGAATGTACTTCAACAACTGAGTAAGTAGTAGGGTAATTAACCACGTTATTTTATCCGTTGGCCAGCCCACGCAGCTAACGATAGGCCTAACCTTATATAACGATAAATCGGTAGGCACGAGATCATCGCTGGATACTAACTTATGAGTTCCTATAAGCAAGTACAGGACGGGACACGTTGGTAAGCTAACTTTTAATTGAGAGATAACTGATGGTTTTAAGCCAGCGACTTATACGTGTCCTTTTCTGTTTTTCCTATAGCTGACAATAAGATGGGTCCTTCTTCTCAATTCTTCCACAGTTGAGGGTGGACCCATGCGCCAGGTATTGGTTTAAAGTTCCCTTTTTTTATTCCTCAAATCAAACATGAGCTCTAAGATCATGTAGTGTGAAACCTTTACAATTATGAAGAGATCAACAGGTTAGAGCACGGGTGAGAGAAAAGCGACAGCAAGGACCCACTTGGTGTGGTTGTGAACACTTTAGCCCCACGGAGGGGTGATTGCGGGATTGATCCCCACCGCTTGCGGTTTGGAGTTTTGCAAATATCTCAGCATCACTGTGGTTATGAAGAGATCACTACTAGTAGATAGAAGAAGTTCTGTAGGTGTTGACACCTCTTCTGCACACTATTAAACGACTTGATTCCGTAAATGTCTCGCAAAGGCGGGGTATAATAGCGGAAGGCGAGCAAGAATAATCGCATCTCGACTAATACAGAACTTATCAATTGGAGTAGAAAACTACCAGAATCTAGAGACCTTCACCAGTAATACAGATTTCTTTTTATCTTAGCGAGATAGAAATTGAATTTTTGAGGCTTGAATTCTAAGTAAACTTAAATTAAAAATCATGACTTAGAAAAGTCATCACGAGTGACATAGAATGTCTCTTCTACAGGAATCCTTGGCTATCAGCTCCGCAAATTCTTTGCACCGAAAATTATCGGCAATTAAAAAAAGTCGCCGCCCTATATATTGCTCATAATTTCAATTACATACAAGCAAATAACTGTCTTTACATTGTTAACTTTTTCTTTATTGCACACTACAATTTTTCATGGCAGGGTGTTATGTGAAATACAACCTGGACGATGCTGAGATATTTGCATTAAATAACTTGAGTAACATGGGTTGGATAGCATAGTAGTAGTGATGTCTGTCATCACGAGCATGATGCTAGTTCGATTCAGTCCAGGGCCAAGCAAGCCTCTCATCTCTCTGGGGTCGGGAAATAGGTACGGGTCATGTAAAAAAAAATTGGGTACTTGAGGTCTTGAGAATGAGAGAGACGTCTATGAGAGATTTTTGAATACATACGATTTTTCAAAAATGTTGCTCCATTTCTGAGTTCGTTTCGAATTAAATTTTAAAAAGAGTCGAAAATATACCTTAAATCTGCGATATACGTAAAGCGAGCTCTGCAATCGCAAGTAGTGAGGTGAATCTGAAGTCACCATCATACATTCGAAATATCTTAATGAGGAAAAACGAAGGCTTCAGTAAATGAGAGCATATAGTAAAAGAAATATCTACTGATTGCACTTATTGGCAAAGATCTGTTCTGTGGATTCCAACAGATGTTTAGGTAGAAGATACGTGACTGAGGTTTTTAGGTTGGCCGATAGAATCGTTTTCGCAACAACGAGTTCGGGGGTCCATCTAATCGGTCACATAAAGCAGTACAATTCGATATGGATGTTCGTTGTGATGGTGGTTTGGTTCTTCTACAACGTCCTTCATTCGTTCAAAATCTAGGGAAAATCTCAAACTTGAGCTTGTTTTCTTCTTGTGGTAACTGGTTTATAGGGAGAAATCTGCTCGCATCAGTGAAAGCGATTTAACAGAGTGAAATTCATATACCAAAGAGCCGATGAGGCTCAGATGAGAAGTGTCCAAACCCTATAAATTTGCTTGTTCTTTAAGGTTTTCTGATAATCTATATGTTTGTTGTATATAATCAATAGATTATTTCTATAAGACCTAAAAGAAGCGCCATATCACCCTTTTAAAGTCGTGGCTCTTTGTTTTACCTTTCAAATAAGGTAATGACTTTGTTGGAACATTTTGAACAATACTATGTTCTATCGAATTGTTGGCTGTTCAGTCAGCGTTCCTCTTTAGTTTGACAATAGCACATAACTTAAGAAATTACCCTGCAGCTTATAGATCATCCAAATTAGGCTAATTACATGTTGTCGCCTCTATAGAGCTTTTTCAGTTGCAAATAAATAATTCACGGACTATAGTGAGCTAGATACTGGTTGGAACTCGCTGTTTGCTCAGGAAAGCCTATTCATCACCTTGAATGCATTTGCGATAGGATATTTTGCAGAATATTTTACTGCTTAGAGGTGCTAGGAAGAGTTTCGACTAAAAAATGTGAGCGTGGAGTTTTAGTTCAGGGTTTTCCCATTTAGCCTATGGCTACATAAAAAGGCCGCTTGCTTTCCCATACTGCTCTCTTTGTTCAACGAAATTACTCTTCCATGCAACTCTGGTCGTCCACTGAAAACGTCCATTACATTGTTTTTCTCCATCACGCCTCAGGTTTTCGTGAAATGCGTATCATTCTGTTTTCTTTTGAGTTCTGTACTTACAACCTTCGTTTAGCTCTTTAAGTATCCCTTCTACTTCAGTAGTAATCCAAAAATGATGACATCATTAGAACATAGGAAGTTTTGGTAAGAATCTCGCTTCAATTCTCCTACCCTTTTAGAAAGCCGAGCAAAGTTCCGACATTTATTTATTAAATTTGCTGCTGTCGGATCTAATTTCAGTGTTCCTCTCTTCTGCAATCCATAACAAAGAGACGGTCGATATTTCTTCCCTTGACAACTTTGAGGCAATCAGTCCAATCTTCAAGTCCTGGTTCACGTCATCCATAACTCGCAAGTTATGTAACTAACGAATTTTGTTCAGAACTTATTCGTTACGGCTAGCTTTTCCTCCTTGGGAGATGACAAGAGTTATTTTCCACTTTGCGGCTGAATCCATTCTTTCCACGCAGGAATGGGTAATCAGATGCATTGCAGAAACATAATGCCACGAGTCAAGGAGGCTAAATCTGCTTGTGAGAAAATGCTCGATCTCCGCATGTGTCCAGTGATTAGGTGATTCTTATGGCTCACGGCGATTCTCCTTTTATTCAAAAATGTAATTTCCACAAAGAACAATACTGTGGATAGTAACCGAGGCGGTGTGCTTTCACTCTCGTCTTAATCCTTCATCGCAAACATGCTGCTTCTCTGTTCACCTTCAGCGACTGTTCGTTTTGTTTAAGTCCCTGACAATAACTTTGCCATACAGCATCATCTTCAGGATCATTTTCTGTCCACAGATCGCGTTTAACGGAATCTAATCAGTTGAGAAGCACTTATCACAACTAATTTCGAAAATGTGGTCCTTGATACACACGAGTATATAATTGTTTTGGCGTTGTGGGCACTGATCAATAAAGTTCCTCCCAGTGCCGATGACATCACCGCAGCGCGGGATTTGATTGTCTTCCATTGGTAGTTCCACCGCTTAACGACTTTAGCAAAAGCACTAGACATTTGGGATACTACGTCGTTTTTCGTATATGAGGTTTTTTCCTGGTTTAATTAAAACATAATTTGCTCGTCACAACATTAAATGGCTTGTTACTGTTGAACGGCTCACTCCCTCTGATCCACATCAGAACACCCTAACACGGCAATCCCAGGATTCCATGGAAACCCGACCGCCAGCATTCAACGACATTCATATTGAACAGAAAAAAACTCCTCAAAGAGCTACCCTAACCACACGAAAAAGTTCGAATCCGTCCAGTGATGACGGAGGCGTGGAAACGAATAGAGTATAAGTGCTGGAATCCGTGCAATTGGTGTGAAGACGGGCTATGTAAAACAAGGTAAATAAGGGAACAATAGCTGACAAGAATACGTGTGCAAGAAAGCCTACGCCACCGGTATAAGTGCACCAGATCCTTCTCTCACATAAAGCTTTTCTCACCTAGTTTGTGTCTGTCGTTACTTTTACTGATAAGGTGATCGTTGGATTTTTTGTGTTACCACGGGCATTTAGTAGAGCATCAACTTCGGTGCCAGCATAGATCATTCCGGATACAAAAGCAGGAAGCACTTGCCAGTGTTCTTTGATTTTGTTACCGGAATGATTTGATTTCATTCTAACTAGCATGATTCTTTCAGGTTTAACAAAATCTTTTTCAACTGAAGATTTGGCTACTTTTCAATCCTCTCATAATCCAACGTCGGGGTTTAAAGTATTAGGCATGCCAATTATTTAAGCTGTTTTGATATTGATAAGGTTATTCTTTTTGAAATCTTAAAGTGACCTTATTAGGGCTTTACCAGACAGCCGTAGCAATTGGTCATCTAACTCTGTTAATCAGAAAGAGATTCACCATCATGTCAATAGTTTTCTTTTGTGAATGCGGTATTCGCTGGGTTTCGATTACTCATAGTTGATCATCTGAAGGGAAATGTCGATCTTCTCAACAACGTGGGTGATGCAGTGGGAAATGAAGCCATTCTGCTGTACGTTGCAGTTTAACACTCAGAAACATCCATCAGCAACGGTGTGACGGTGGCAATTAGTGCAGCTTAACCAGTTTCTTTAGAGTAAATCAGATTTGCTTCACCAGAACGATAAACGACAAACGAAAATTTCTTCCAGCTACATTCTAAGTCCATCTACACTTACGAAAGAACTTAGGTAATAGTGCTAACCTTTATTACTGTCCACTACAACTTTTCACATCAAGGTGTTATGTGAATTGCAACTAAAATGATGCCGAGATATTTGCAAAACTCCGGGCCACATGTGCCTGGGGAGGGGGGATTGAAGTCACCAGCACACCATTCAGGTTCTTCGTTTCACCTATCTCTTAGCTAGTTTTTTTTAGCTATTAGTGTCTTCAGCAATAATCCGTCAACGAATTTGATCTGGAGAGCACAAATCGGTATTGAACCCAATTAAGGTGTATTCGGAATCACAATTAGAACTTTCTATTTACTGCCTATTAACTAATCACAAGTTTGGCAGTAAATAGAATGTTATACACCAGGTGGAAGCATCAGTGATTAATCTCCGGTCATTACTCTGTTGTAGATATATAGATGATTATTTTGTCGTCTGCTCCACGCAAGAGGAGATGGGTAAATGCTTCCAGTTATTGAACGACCAGTCAGAGTATATAGCTTTTACCCGAGAGGAAATAAGGAAGAAGAACTGGCTTCCATTCCTGAACGTTCAAATTAACCTATCCCAAGACAGCTACATTACAAAGTGGTACCGAACGTCAAGTAGAGAGTAGTGGTTCTTCACCTCTCCTCTCACTCTTCACACATCAAAAGGGCGCTTATAGGAAATATGTTTACAGCCACCAGCGTGTGCACAGGAATAGAGCAGAAGGAAGAATCCTTGAAACTGACGAGACAAAAAGGAGTTTCGAATGGCTATGAAACTGTTGCCCCTCGGGATAGACGTAGAGCGAAAACCACGCCCTTAAACGATAATTCTAGCGAGAATAAAGTCCCGTTTAACCTATCCTGTATTTCCAACGAAGTGAGTGCAATTATAAAACGTTCATTAAGTAAGACCGTTCTAGAGAATTCAGTAACAGTGATAGAAACACCACCGGACACTCTAAGATGCCAGCTAGTCCGTAGCCGCTTACATATCGCCGTCTGTGTAGAACGAAAAATTGTATAATGTGCCCAAATATAGAAATGGCGATTGCGTGGGTTTGGGTATGCAAGCACGAATATGTTGGCTAAACGGGTAGGCCACTTTGCGTTCCGCTGAAAGAACATCTAGTTGGCAAATTTCAATTCAAACCAAACACTACTAGGGGCGTACGCGACTCAGAAACATAACGGAGTTGTTGAAGTAAAAGACACTATCTTCACTCAGGAATCCAAAGAGCATCAGCGCGTAAAACTCTTGAAGCATTTTGGATTAATTTCAAAAATTTAAAAATGAGCCGCAAGGAATAGCCCTTGTGATCATGCGCGTTACTTAGCGCCACAACTCAGGGTGATTCTATGACCGGACCCACTCACGTCGCCTCCAGTGTTATACTCTGTGCGGCTGCTCTCCACCAATTAACTGGAAGACTTACAACGAACAAAACGATGGTTGTTTAAAAGAAGCTGTCTATTGTGCGATTGCAAATTTATGGGCTAAGCCTTATCTGCTATGGTTATGAAAGTGTTTGGCCGGGTAGATTCCATGCCAATTTGGCCTTTCCAGGCTCTGAAGAAGGCGAAACCGCCAAAACGTCAGCTATTATAATAAATGCTATAATATTACCCTCACCTCGTCTTTGCTCACTGAAGAAATAACAGTGAATTATAGCCACAATGATGCTTAGATATAAGCCAAAATCAGAACATCAGATTTTCTATTCCTCAAATCACTCATTTTGACGGGTCATTGATGATAGCTCGGATAAAGTGAAAAACATTACAGGCAACGCAAGGGCTTCAGTCGGTATTATGAATGACACGTGATCCCCCGGAAACGATTATCGCAGGTTCGAAGCACAAATTGAGGTCTCTGGTTTCGCTGGCATGACAAAAAAACGGTTGGCAGCGAATAAGTGCTCAAAATCTCACTAAAATAATTTCCAGAACTTAAAAAGCAAAAGCGCCAAAATTTTTTTTATTCCGTGAAAATATGGCTTCGTTGGTGTTGTTGACGATAGAATAAGGGTAATTTAAAAGTGCTATTGCAAACATTTTCCTCATACAGCTGCCAACAAATGACTCAGTTTTCCAGTTTCCAGGGGTCCATCTGTTTATCACGAAGGCCACTACTTCATGGCAACATGGAAAGGGTAGCTGCATCTTTTCACTGCTTTAACATAACTTCGCTTCAAGACATCGTTTGTTGCTTATTCCTCATAGTTTCCACCCAAGGTCGAACGCTGGCGACGTTTTGGACTTGTTTTGCCGTTGAGTTTTGCTTGCTCTTTTTCGCCCACTCATTTTCTAGTAATGAACGTGAACGGATGAGAATCCAAAGCTTGTTAGGTGATTAGGTAAACATTATTTCCTCGACCGTCATTATCTCACTCTTTTTTCTTCGTTTATAGATGACATTACCATCACGGGATTTTTAACTGCATATTCGCATTCAGTTTTTGTGCCATTAATGACTTTCTCCTTTCGATACAGATGAGAACTACCTCTATTCTTTAAGTCTTATTCTGCGATTTATTTACAACTATCTTTTTCCTTCCGTTTTAGGATTGCTTCGTATTAACAATTAAATATTTGAAGGCAGTGATAACTGACACTCCTATAACTGAGAGAAATTCGGCACCAACTTTCCTTTAGTTTTGTTCTCGTTACGTTTTTTTTTTCATTTTTAACGAACCTGTGGCTCAGTGGTCGGAGGCGCCCCGCGACACACACGTGGAATCGATCCTCGCTTCCATGCCCACCATGTCTTCCATCCTTCCGGGGTCAGTAAATTGGTGCTAGACTTGTCTGGGAGGACAGCAGCACTGGCTCGATACATCGGTAAGCCACCGCGAGTCATTGTAAAGGCCAGATATGCATTCATTCAACTCCAACGATGCTTAATGAAGGCGAATTCATGGCGCCTCCTTCAGGATTTGATCAACGCTGGGAGCATCATCCTTTAGCTTTTCTTTATTTATCTGGCTACTTCGCTAAACTATTGCTGGGCTCCGTCATCCGCAATTTATGGGATTTTCTGCTGTTCTCTCTACATTCACTACAATAATTCTAAACACTTCATCAGATGAGAAAGTTGTTAGCCACCTTAACCTAATTCAATTTATCTGACTTAATGGTTCAACGATTCAGTTTATTCCTTTTTCAGATCTTTTGTCTTCTGATTTACGAACTCACTCCCTGACTTTTGTGTAAATCGAGCAGTTGATTGAAACATTATTACGTTATTTACGTTACTACGCTTAAACAGTGATATTAATCTCACGAAAATGGTAGAAATGTATAGTATACTGCTAAATGCTTAGCCACTTAAATTTTTTCGCTGTCAGCAGCAAAGCTTATCTTTTCTTTTCTCTTTTCACATGTCGTATTTTCTACACGACCCTAACAAAACTAGCGAAATTTTTTAAACACAACCCGTCCTTACATCTATTGTGTGGATCCCAGTATTCCCTATCTTTGGTTCTTTTCCTAGCGTCCATCATTCTCAGAGGTCCAACAACTTTTTTTGCTCGTGGGTTCGGCTGCCGTTCATGATTCTTGCCTTCATTTTGAATGTCGTTGAATGCTTGGCGCCGATTCTCTCTAAAGTTGTCGGGTAGCCGTGCTGGGACGTCACAACGTGGAATAGAAGAGTGAGTTTGTCTAGACAATTCTGGTGTAAGATTTATTGTTACTAAAAAATGAAAGGCTTGGAGAGGCCCGAGCGAGGTTCGACCAGTAGCGTTTTGTGACGAACTGCATCTTTTGTGTGATAGCTTGCAAAAGTGAAAATATGATGCATTCTTTCTTCTTACTCTGTCATAGAAATACATCGTAGGCATCCAGAGGAAAGTGCTGAAGTTCTACAAACCTTTAACGAAGCAAATCGTATTTTTTGAGACATCATTAATATGTTAATCATCAAGTCCCTCGAATATGCACCGTCACCCCAGTCACTTCCTTTGAATTCCAGTGGCTTGTCGAGCATGAGGAACAGCATATTTCTACACGAGAAATTTCAAGGATTGAAAAAGCTTTGAATTTGAACCTTTTTGAAGTCACAAAGTTTTCTTCTGAGGCCTCGAATTGCGTGCCGTCGTAATTCCCATCTCCTAAACAACTCACCAATTGCACATGAGGCGGTTTTACAGGTTAACACTTCTCCTGTCAGATAAGTGGACACCGTTATCGATTAGCATACATTTAAATATTGAAACTGCTAGTGACGGTCTAGCAACTTAGATGTTCAAATGCCTGCAGATTGTAGAATAAGTTGCAAGTAAGGTTTTAAGACACTTTTTAGAATTATTTACGAAGAGTGAAGGACTAAGGGATGATTTTTCGTATTACGATATCTCGAAAGATCGGTAATCGCTATTCAAAGGCAGTATTCTAAATATAGCAAAGTTTTTCTTCATTGTACAGTTCACCTATTTAGACCGTATTGATTATTTGTAAGCGAATGTCGGTGCCTTGCTAGGAAGCTCTGCTTCCTGACCTAATATTCGAAGTTTATTCGCGCAGATTTCTTCGCTAACTTTTTGCCATCAGTAACACCTAGACGAGATAACAAAGAATCAAGCACAATGCAGAACTAGCAATAAATCATCATTATTCTGGAGAAACGGCGTCTAGATCTTCCACAAGAGAACATTCTTTGAGATGCCCGTCCCTCATCAATTGCTATTCCATCGATGCCGGAGAGTGCTACTTAGCGTCGAACAGCGATTTAAAGGAAGCGGTTATCGTTGAGCTGGAATAGATAGGTAATTCAATGTGTTCCTCAAAAAGTGCATCTCAGATTATGTTGATGTTCGCCTCTCTTAAAAAAGCAGAGATATTAGCATCTCCAACGCTCGGTAGAGATTAATGGAGACAAAGTTATTAAGGCCACTCCTTTTCTCGGTGATTATCACCAGTGTAAGACATGAAATAGAGAACACATTGATCCTTATAAAGGCATGTGGCACTTATATTATTTTTATTTATTCTTTTTATGTAACCCTTCTTCACGTCTACTGTGCGGATTCCAGCACTTCTTACATTCCATTCGTTTCCTCGCATCCATTGTCCATGAAAATCTTCCAGCTTCTACGTGTGGCTTCGGTCACTGCTTGAGGATTTTCATTTCATCTTGAATGTCGTAGAATACTGCTCGAGCAATTTTTCTGGAGCTCTAAAATAGCCGGGCTGGAGCTTCCCTAATTGGATTGCAGAGTGATTTTTTTCTCAGACAAGTCCGGTACCAATTTTCCGCTACCCTGAAGGGATGATAGGTCTGGTTGACCCGGAGCGGAATCGAACTAGCACCATGCTCGTGATGACGGACATCACTGCATTGTGCTATCCGTCTCTTAACAATATGATTATCATAAGTGCGAAACAGGAAATGAGGAGCACATTAGTCCTTATTAAGGCCTGTCGCACATATTAGCAAACTAAACCTTGTTCGGTTAGCAAACGCGGAATTTTTTCCTGTGAAAATGTCCTTTTCTCATAAAAAGCGTTAAGCAGCGTTTTTATACGAAATTTTTTTTTATCGCGCTGTCAGCCAAAGTGCTCGCTATTTCGAGAAATCATTTGGCCATAGGCGAATAACTTATCCAAAGCGAAAAGTGCTCGAAAATAGTTCGTAGTGAATTATTTTATGGATTTCTACACACTAATGAGGCCTCGTCATCTCACAGCTCCGTCCGACCACGCAGGTTTTCGTCATTCTTCATCGTCAGGTTTTTCTCACGAAAACGCATTAAGTTCACTACAATTTTTCTAATTGCATGTGGATAGTAGTGCTCTTGTGGAGACCATGAAAATCCCAACGATAAGCTCGATGGCTATTTCAGGAGCAGGTGTAATATAATGTTAAGACGACGAACTTTTCTGATAGTTCAATGTTTGGTGAAATTCTTCGAAGCCACCTTGGATAATAGTTTAGGAACATCGGCCTTTTTCCAAGTAAACGAGGACCATCCACCTAGCCTAAATGAGATTGTAAATTTCCGCATAAACTTAGATCTTCTTGGGCTAACTTGTGTAACATTTCTGACTGCTAAATTTTCATTGGAGAGTACGGGTCATGTTGTCATAGAAAGGTTAGGTCAAATTTAGCTATCACAAGGTTTTTCCCTCCTTCGGGTTTTTGCCTTCTAACTACGTTTTTGTCAAGGTGGCGTAGCGGCGAAAGCATAGAGCAGGGATATAGATGCTTAGAACGGATATATCGTGAATTAGCATGAAAGAGAGTGTGAGCAGTGCTGCTACGGAAATGATTTCCAAAGTAGCGTCGGTTTAAAATCGCTTTCAAAACAATTCCCAACTCTTTTCGAAACTATTTCCCAAAATTATTTGTAAATCACATGAGCACTGACATTTTGCTTAGGTTGAAAACATTTCGCTTTAAGCGTTAGAATCACTTCATCAAATGTTTCAATCACATCTGTGGCATTACTTTTATTATCGTTACCGTAGAATAAAGGAAAACCAAAATGTTGAGTATACAGTTAAAAAGACGTGGGTTTTCCAGCAGACACCATTTTTGAAGGCAAAATTTGAAGCTGTAAAGAGAAATCTATAGTGGCTGAACGGTCGATAGAATCACTTCACTCATTTAATGAATTCAATAGCAAATTGAATTCCGGTCACACTAGCATTTAGACACGTTTCCTGAAAAGGTGAGCGAGAGGCAGCAAGAAGCGAGGTGACTCGTTCAGGGTCTCTGTAATGGAAGGCGATGAAATTTGTTAACCTAAGTGCCTTCAGAAGATTCTTGTTCTCATAAAGTACAGAATTTTACCGTAATGGAGTTGATGTGTAAATCCTTAATAAGAGTATGAATACTTTAAGAGCTTCTAATTGATGATGCTTCACTCTAAGCTCTACTAAAATCACAAATGTGTGAGATGCGTCTGCTTAACGTTGAACATTTGAAAAGAATTTGTTTAACGATTATTCCTGTAAAGCTATAGAAGGAGGACCAAAAAGAAAGAGGCAGTGCTAACAACGAAAATCATCGGAATCGGCTATATCTCCAAGTATTGGCTGTCTTTTATGTCTTTGATGAAATTGCTTAGCAATTTGCTTCCATTGTATAACTCTACAGTATCATTTACTTGAACGACAATAAGCTATAACAACGTGTGCGTGCTATTCAGTAGTTTTAAAGAGTTTTCAATCGCTTTTGGTTTATTCCTCTGATTTCCGAGTCGGCTTGGATAAATGTGGGAAAAAAACAATTTTCTTTACTAAAATCAGAAATTCTCCCTAATTGAATGCACTCTTCTCTGACATCACTTAGTACGACCCTGAAGGACTCCTTTTAGATCCCCTTCATTCCGGTTTTGGTTGCATTTGCATAGTTTGAGCTCAAGAGTGCTTGTTCGTTGCTTTGCAGTCCAAGAAGTGCTCAAACGTATCTACTCGCTTTATAGAGTCTGGGTGCACCTGGTCTCACTCTACGCAGTTATTAAGAAGTTTGTTCTTCAGACAGCCACAGCAGTGTTTTCTGGCATATAAAAATATATTATAGCATTGGAAGTTTCACCGACAGGTTAACTTAAGCGTTTTGCATTTTTTCCAGAAAACATTTGAAACTGTGGAATCTTTATTTGCCAGATTATTCCTTCTAAAATAACAAGGAGCCGATTTCAGGTTTGTTCAAGTTGACTATTCTGCGTATTCTTTCGAGTGTAAGCCTATGGTTTCGCGGTTTTACCCGTTTTGTTACTAAAATAACTCAGTGCGAGCCAAGCTGTCAAAATAATAACTCAATGATCATGCGGTGTTTTCTGAAAAGTCCAGTAGATAAAAATGATTGACGCCCGAGTTTTCTTCAACTACAACATGTCACCGACTTTCTTTGGAACCATATTGAGCTCATTCTTCGTTGCTGAGTTGGTTTTTAAACCCTGCAAAAACTAAATAGCTGTGAGAGTGTCAATATAACTGATTCCAGTTTACGTTACAAATATAATTATTATTGCAGCTTAAGTTTACATATAGTCAAAGTTTCACGTAGTAGTTCCGAGCATGAACATCGTCATCCATCTATCGTCTGAACCTGTAGAGGACCATTCTCTTAAGCTGTACAATATTCATACCTGCCTTAAGTATTTTTGCCTCTTCTAACAATGTTGGCGTTTTCCTCGTAGGTGTAGCAGATCACCGGGGCGACATGTCTGATGAAGAGTCCAACCTAGCTTTTGTGTACCTGTAGTATTTCCGACTATTTCAGTATTTCCTAAGTCGTGCGCGAAATTTCCAATGTCCTTGAGATGTCAAGAGACATTTTAGCTGCTCAGTAAGCTGCTGACGAATCTAGTGACTCAAACCAGTCAACTTACTAGATGGCTGTCCTCTCAACGGGTCGACAACTACTCTGGGAGTTAGTCCGAATAATATCGCCATTGTTTTTGCTCCACCGTTGAGTTTTCTCATGCCCCTTCATATTAACTACACACTATGGCTCCGTACAAGAAGTGGTTCTGTCTGGAAATTTATCGACTTTCAATCCTTTTTGTTGCAGATTTTTTCATAAATTCAGTAGCCATATTCTTCTGTCGCAGTTGCGATAAGTGTTGGGTGAAATACTTAAATACACTATCCAATCCTTAATCGGCGATTGTTGACGTAATCTGTTCGTTTTGGTTTTGTCAAAAACCTTTTCGTAGTCACAAGGAGAAAAAGCCGCTGATACTCCGAAAAATTCTCCACAATCTCAGCTACTGCTATTATACCTTTGTGGAGAGCACCTGTCAGAATTTCTCTTACTTAGATCGTTGAGCGCCATCTGAAGTACCCGACATAGATGGACGTACAGCTCAATTATCTTGTCAGTCGGTTATTATATAGATTTTTTCAATCCAATCGTCGACGCTATGACCACACGTGAGAACTTTTTTCTCGGACTATTTTTTAAAATGTGTTGCCATGTTAAGAGGAATATATTCACCTTGTGTCTTCTAAAGTCCCGAAACTGCAACTGCTCTAGTAGGGAGTGTTTTCTATTGCATGGTATTAACTAATGACTAGAAATGTAGTACACCTATAACATACATTACGTACATTTAATGCAATCAAAAGTGGCGATAGACTTTCGACTAAGTTGGAATTTGACTGAGAATTTCCTTGCTTTACGTCACCATCTTTAGTGGTTTTCGTAGGGCTTAACAGGGATTCATGGCATGTGTCTCAGCTCTCTCATTTCACGGTGCGGTTAGGGTTCGTCTGAGCTCGTCATCAAGCGCTGTCGAATTCTGTGCCAGGCCAATAATCAATCATTCCGGGAAACTCCACTGAACATTCATCAGAGGAACCGATAAGCTGCAATTCCGCTTACGACCCTTTAGCTATTCCACTAGAAGTAATATCACGTTTTGACGACAATTCATAGCTGGTACCAATTTGTTTCTGATGCTCATGTCCTTGCATTTTTTCAGTACCGGCCCGGCTTAGACGAAGGTGCAGGTCCCATGGCTGTTCAGCACTTATGAACTGAACGTCTTCAATTTTATAAAGGATAGCGTTAAAGTTAATCAGCGTCTGGAAGTATCTCAGTCTGGGTCGACAGAGTATGGATATGACCAGTGTGATGACTTACGTCAGTCATTGTATGAATAGTTGTTTTTATACGTCTAGCACTTTATGTCGATCCTAACGTTTCTTTTAGCCGACTGCGGAACTCAGGCCTGCAATTGTGTGCACCATAATCTCAACTATTTCTCTTGTGCTATACTACCATAAATAAAATTCGTGTTAAAATAGATCTTTAAAAAGCTCTAAATATCTTTCATTAAAATCTGATGATTATCTAACTTGTGGCGAAGTGGAGAAGATTTCCACCCTTGATCTATTCAAAAAATGTAATTATTTCTTTTGTGGCTAGTAAATTTACAATTCGAGGTAATGTAGAGAGAACTGCTTAGTAAGAAGTGTTCTATTAAATGTGTAATGCCGAACTCGTTTCTGAAAAACAGCTCATAAGATTTCACTGCCGAGCTCTGCTCACATTGTAGACAACCTTCACCAGGTAACTTACATGATGTGCATGCATAACTCTTCACATAAGAACACTTTAAAGGGATGGCAGCCTCACTGCCAAGGAAACGATAATGTGGGAAACAACTGAATCCAGCAGTATGAATGCCGTTCACCTAGAAACCCTGTACTTCCATACGAAGAAGGAAGCACCCTCCTTAATTGAGCGAAATTGAACTAGCGAACGTCTGCTGAGCCGATAACGTGTCATTCATGTTTGCTCCTTTCTCAAAATATGGTACTGAGTAGAATGACGAAACACATTTTCGGTTCGAATTTTCTAATCCTATTGTCATCCTAGTCGTTCTATGATCAGACGCTTGAATACTTCAGTGTATTCTGCTTCTTCATCAACAATTTTTGTCTAGAGCTTGGCATTATCGTCCCTTGCTATTTTCATCAAATACAGTTTCGATTGTATAGTCTGGCTCCTCATTGTCCTTTATCTATAGTTCAAGCACTCTTGTGGGTTGTTTGACTTCGTTTATGTTTCATTTTTTCTCCGTTGAATTTCGTAGCAATGTATGAGTCAACTAAAGTCATTTTATCAAAACAGACGGAAATTCTTTCTATCATACTCCGACTTTGTCATCAATTGATAGAATACACTTTTTCAAGAAGCATCATCCAGATCCCTTTCGTTAGCAGCACATTGATGTTAGGGTAGTCAGTGTTTTCTTGGGTTATTGAGCTTAAAGCTAAGGTCGAAAAGTTAAGATATTAATGTTAGACTTTGACATTTAGCTCCATATGTTTATATCTCAACTCAGAGCAGTTTTTAGCTGAAGTTCAGTTGCTTAGTCTGAATGTTTAGCAATTTTGCCAACTTCTGGGTATTTTGTACAGCAACCTGTGCTTAGAAATTGGCCGACTTAAGTTGTAGATGTCGTAATTGTCACAGCATTCGACTTCCTCACAATACCTTCGCCTGTAATAGTTTACCAGAATCCAAGAAGTGGAGACTGTTCACCAGATCACCACCAATTTTTTTTTGTTTAAACAACCCATCTTTACATCATATTGTGTGAAATCCAGCACTTCTTTCATTCAATTCGTTTTCTTCCATCAATCATTCACAAACATCTTCGAACTCTTTGCGAGTATGTTCCACTGCAGCTTAAGGATTTTCGTCTACTTTATTAATGTCGATGGATGCTGTTCCAGCTTATTTTCCGTGGAGTTCTGAGATACCGGAATAGAGCGCGAGCATTCGGATTGCAGGAAGTATGCGTATGTTGTTCCCAAAACAACTGTGGTATCATCCTTCTGACTCCGAAGTATGAGGCACTTAGTGAGCATGGGGCGGTGTTGAACTAGTACTGTTCTCGTAATGAACGACCTTACTAACACTCCGCAGCCCATCTTTCATCATGACTAAACATTTATAATAATCTTCCTTCACGGCGGATTTGGTTTACAAAAGGGTTTCGGCGCGTAACGTTCTTCTTGTATAGAATGTCGCTGGTTCTCGTGCGGAACCCATTCTTCGTCGAACCTATTCGAACGTCGAAGCGCAGTTAGATATCGAATCATTTTTGTTACCGAAATCAAGCATAAAACGGATTTCATGGTGACAAACCTTATATTTTCCGACCATTTAATTCGGCATCCAATTTGTTGCCTCCTCTTTTAACTTTCAGTGCGATTGAGGTGTGAGAGGAGAACGGTCGCCGACCCTTTCATTCTTCAAGAATCTCATCTCCATTGCGGAAATTTGAAACCGACGTTGAAAGACACAATTCTAAACGGTTGTATGGTCAAATGCAATGTTGGCACTAGTACTAATGAAAAGTGAATATGATGCCTTTATGTGCGAGTATAATAAAGAATAAAATAAAGCTATCGGCGCTGATCAATCCAGGAAGGATGCGCCACGCATTCGACTTCATTACGCATCGTTTGGAAGTGATTGAATGCATATCAGGCCTTTACAATGATTCGCCGTAGCCTATCGATGTATCAAGCTGGTGCTGCTATCCTCCCAGACAATTCTGCTACCAATTTTTTGACTCCGGAAGGATGGAAGGCTCGGTGGATCATGGACGTGAGGATCGATTCCATGTGTGTCGCAGGGCGTCTCCGACCGCTGCGGCACATTTGCCCTCTTGTGAGTTTGAACTAGTGAAATTTGTAGTCTTTTTTCGATGCGGAACATTAAGTGCAAATTTCATAGCAGCAAAAGAAAAAACATCAGCACATAGATTCCGATATAAATTGAGGGCAATGCATTCGGTGAAGAAATAATGCCTCCTTTCAAGTAAGCGCTAAAACGTCTCAGCTCGTAGTAAACATCAGTAGTTTAAGTGAAGATCAAGCGAATCTGCAGATCACTAATGGTTTCACCAACTGTTTTAAATCTTTTCACGACCTGTCGTTCGTATCTACTGTGCAGATCCCACCACTTTAGGCATTTGATTCGTTTCCTCGCATCCGATATCCATTGCGGTCTGCGGTGTTGCAAATTTCTGCGTGTGGATTAGGCTACTGCTTGAGGATTTTCTTTTTGTCATGAATGTCGTTGATTGTTGGTCGAGTCAGTTTTCCCTGAAGTCTTGAGTTATCTAGGCCAAAGCGTTCCTTCTTGGATTGCAGAAAGTGAACACGGGATTGCGTTGGGAATTTCAATAACTTCTATTTCGTTTTCAATTTTTCAAAAATTCAATCTTGGCCACTTTCAGGATTAAAGAATTTAAATTATTTCCACATATATGAAGGATAAAACGATAAAGCTGTTGGCATCCATCAAACCCTGAGGGGTGTCCCATGCATTCGGTTTCACTAAGTATCTTAGGAGGTGATTGAATGTATATCTGCCCTTTCTAATCACTCGCGGTGGCCCACCGATCTATCGAACAAATGCTGCTATCCTCCTAGACAAGCTTGGTACCAATTTGCCGACTCCGGAGGAATGGAAAGCTTGGTGGGCCATGGACGCTGGGATCGATTCCATGTGTGTGTCACAGTGGTGCCTCCAACCACTGCTCCACATTTGTATATATATCACCTGTATCACCTATAGTCCCGCTGACGGTCGAATGACTCGAGCGGGCGCCAGTAAATCTTCCATTTTTCCCCGTCGCGAGCATGACTAGCCCAGTGGGTTCTGCTCGCTCTAGGAACTCGTCGAGCACCATATTTTTCTTTAAGGCTCTTTGTGAAGAACTCTGACCATCGGGTCGATGGTCTTCCTGTAGTACGTTTGACATCCCGAAGAATCCAGTCACTAAATGCTCTTGTCCATCGGTTGTCATTAATACGCATTGCGTGTCCAGCCCACCTTATCTTCGACTGCTTGGCGTACAGAACGGCATCTTTGATTTTTAATCGTTGACGCAGATCGGAGTTTTGGATCCCACCCCTTACTTATGTGGAACGGGTTACTCCTAGCATTGTCCTTTCGATTGCGCGTTCGATGACGCTGAGTGACCTTTCACCTTGATTACGCAGCGACCAGGTTTTTGACGCATATGTTAGGGCAGGAAGTACCGTTGGGTCGAAAAGGTGGGCACGAGGTTGGGTGTTCCTTGTTCTCTTCACTACATCCTCGATGCTCTTGAAAGCTCCCCAAGCCGCTCGTTTCCTTGTGCTCAGCTCTGGAGCTAGGTTGTTCATCATATTGATTTCCCGACCTAGATAGATATAACTGGAGCATTCGGAGATATTCGTTCCGTTGAGCGTGAGTGGTGCATACGAAGCCAATCCGTTTCTCATGAACATAGTTTTTGTAAGATTTAGTTGAAGACTAATCTTTCCACAGGCTTTATCAAAGTTGTCAAGCATACGTTCCGCTTGGCTAATGTTTCGTGTTATAAGGACGATGTCATCAGCAAAGCGAAGATGGTGTAACTGCCGACCATCGATATTCACTCCCGTATTATCCATTCCAATGTTCGCACGACGTTCTGGTGGGTGGCGGTAAATAATTTCGACGAGATGGTCTTTTAACGTCAATGTTAATGTCGTTGTAGAATGGTGACAACCTGGTTGTGAAATTTCTGTACAGCTCACGAAGAACCCCATGTACTGAGTACTCCTTGACTATCAAGTGCTTCCAAGACTTCTTCTATCTCAACTGAATTAAAGGCCTTCTGCAAATCGATGAAGGTGAGACAGAGAGGTCTTTTGTACTCTCGCGGTACTTCAAAGAGCCATGTTGCTACGTGAATGTGGTCCATCGTACTAAATCCTTTTCGAAACCCTCCTTGCTTACATGGCTGTCCTTCGTCTAGTGTTCTGTCAATCCTGTTTAGGATGACTCGAGTAAAAAGTTTGTAGACGACAGACAATAAGCAGATTGGGCGATAGTTGCCGATATCGTGTAGGTCACCCTTCTTGAACGATAACACGGTCCTGCTGGTCTTCCCCTGAGTAGGGACCTAGCATTCAGACAGTATAACGTGTAAAGAGCCGAGCCAGTGTGTTTACGAGGACCGACGGAAGGTTCTTCAGGTGTTCTGATCTTATCCCCTCCCGACCTGGTGTTGTTCGCTTTTTCACCGACGAAATGACATGTCGGATTTCGGAAAGGAGAACCGGTGGTGCAACGTAACCATCCTCCTTTATTTCATATGACAGAAGGTGGATGTGGTTACCAAAGAGATCCGAGTAGTATTCGTGAGTGATTTTCTCCATTGCCTTTCTGGACGCTGTAACTGCTCCGTCTGGGCGCCGGAGTGCGATTATTTTGGTCCTGTAATTGACGAAGCCTCAGTGGTCTTTGAGAATGCTTTTCCCAGCCTCTGCAGCTTCGACCATTACTGCTGCTCTTCTCTCTTTAACATCTTCTTTCATTGCCTGTCTGCACTGTTTTGCAAGTTCGGACATTAGTTCGCGGTTGCTAGCAGCTCGTGCGATTCCACGCTGGTGTATCATCTCGAGTGTTTCTGGAGACAAACATCTCTCGGTGGCTTTCGAACTCACAGTTTTCATAGCGATAAAGTAAAGATGTTGAATGAGCCGAACGCATTCTTTGTCGATGTCATCGACAACGGCATCTTCCTAACAGCCGACTAATGAATTGAATAAGTCCCATATTTCGAAACCGACCTTCCCTAAACCTCGGTGTGACTAATCAATATGTATTCTTTCTTGATAAACTTGCACGAGGTTGATAAATATATTTATTTTCGGCTAACGTTTCGACGTCTTCGTCTTCCTCAGAGCCGGTGATACGAGTCGATGGTCCATGCTTGTTGTTCGCCTCGACGTTGCGTCTTCGCCTTCCTGTCGAGCCAGATCTTCCTCAGTGAGCCATCTTCTCGAATGAGGCATCCTCACTCAGTGATATTTATCAACCTCGTGCAAGCTTATCAAGAAAGAATACATATTGAATAAGTCCCAGTTTGCGGTGGTTCTGGGACTTCGGTTTTGGAATTTAGCGGCTTTTCCTTCTTTCCTCCAGAAATAGAATCTTGCACGAAGGAGATGATGGTCTGATCCCGTGTAGAATTTTGGAACAACAGCGACATCGGTTAGGCAAAGCCTTCTATTTACTATCAGGTGGTCTACTTCGTTATTTTACTCTCCTTTGGGAGACTCCCACGTCCAGCGCTGAGGGTGGGGCTTCTGGAATTGCGAGTTAGCATGGATTGTCTTGGTCGCCATGATAAACTTAGACAGTCGCCCACCCTGTTCGTTCCATTCTGATCCGTGGGTCTCAATGTGACGTTCTTCAGACGTTCCTCTTGGTCCAGTCTTGGCGCTGAAATCTCCAATGATTATCTTGAGGAATGTATGCTCTTCTCTGTGGAACTTCTCCAAGTCCATATCGAACGCTTCGACTTTTTCTTCGTCATAGCTTGATGTCGTGAACGACGGAGATTGTCAAATCCGGAATTGATCCACGTGTTTTTAATCGTAAACGTACGATTTGGGCTGTAAGTTGTTCGAATGAACCGATGTTCATGGAAAAATCCGTTTGACGAGAACGCCGACTCCGCCGAATCCTCTAATGTCCGAGGAACAGTTCTTCTCCGGTATCATAGACTGCGTTGAAATGCTGGCGTCTTCTCGTCTTGGCCAGGCCGTCGACGTCGTACATTATCCTTCTTGTTTGCATGAGCAAGTCTTCTATCGAGGATTCGGATGCAAGTGTACGTGCATTGTAGGTACAGATCGTCACCACAGTTCTTTGTAATCCAGGCAGGCTCCATTGCCCCTGTTATTCAGCAAACTCTCCGCGCTCGTCCTACCCAACGCTGCGAAATTGGGAGCTCTTTCGAGGTCAGGAGAATGAAGCCCTTTTTTTTACTGTGTTTAGCATTTTTGATACCCACGCATAGCTCGCTGGGCGCTGAACGTGGAGGCTGGGTATACTTACGGGTAGGTTGCCAGGCTCTTCCATAGTGGAAATGGAGTTTATTTGGTGAAGGCGACTCCTAATCGTTTCCGATATAGTTCCCAGTCACATGATTGCAGGCTTTTGGCCGAATTGACTCGTAGAATACAATCCGCATAGGCAGGAACGCACCCACACACGCACGCGTGAATGCGCCTAACAAATACCGAAATTATGTGCCAAATCAGCGCAGTAAAAACAGGGAGTCTATCCCCTGTATCTACCTGCGTCTCAAAAAAGCAAAGGTCGCTTTTGGTCCGTGACTAACCCCCCCCCCCCCCCATCCGCCACCTGGAGACGCGCCACGTAGCCTCGCGACTAGCCGGCTCGAACCCCTCATATGAGGGTGATCCGTGGGGTCTACTTAATATTTGAAGAAATCTATATTCATGACCAAAGTCGTCTTTGTTAAGGCGCCAACGTCCCCGACTCCTATTGTAGCATGCTACGAGGAACAGCTCTTCTCTAGTGTTGTAAATGACGAGCCATTTTTTTCCCGAGCCCGGAGGATTGAGCGGCCTGGTTGGCCCGAAGCGGAATCGAACTAGCACCATGCTCGTGGTGACGAACGTTACTACCACTGTGCTATCTACCCACTCGAAAAGATTCTAGTGAATAAATCTCGGTTTTAAACATAGCCATAAACACTGAGTAGTTTTGACGTACAGAACAGAATAATGGAAACTTTGTTGAACGGCACTGCAGTTTCTTGGTGATTTGCAACATTACAAGTAATGCAACTAACACTGGCCATACGGATGATATGTGAACAGACCGATATCAATCAGCTTTTCGCCGCTTCGCAGTTAGACTATCTCCACTATTCCCACGACCGAATTTCTATTCACCTCCGCAATGATCGAACAATTCTTTATATTCTTATTGAGCAAACATGAAGTGTTATTTTATTTTTTTATTTACGTACAAGCTGACGTTTCGGCAGATTTCGCCTTCCTCAGAGCCAAGAAAAGTCAAGCTGACTGCAATCTACACGGCCAAACACCTCCATAACAAAACAGAGAAAATGCTGAACCAAAATTTCAATCACATTGAACACAGAGTCTTTGCACACTCAACGCTTTCTATGAGTCTTTCACCAAATATGTCACGTGGAGACCAACCGCACGATTTCACACGGAATCGTATTGTGCTCATCTCATCAAAATAACAGGCTTATATACTGCCCCAATATCACGCGTGATAATGAGGCATTCCTTCCTGCGATTCATTTTCGGATTCTTGGAATTATTCCGGAATGCCTCTAGGGTTTTGCGCACTTGTGTTCTTGATTCTTGGGCGGATCGTAATCCCTACTTTAAAATCTTCTCCGTTATGTCTCTGCGTCCTATGCGTGCCTAGTGGAGTATTTGGTCAGCGTTCGCCGACTAGGTGATCTTTTATACGTAGGTAGAGTGGTCTACCCGTTCCGCCAACACATTCGTTCCCGCACGCTTTACAAGAGATTAGATAGACTGTGTCCGAACTCATGCAGTCACCGTCTCTACCAGTGGGGCAAATTATGCATGCGTCGTTTTCTTGTTCAGCAATCGCGAGGTGTTTAAATAGCATACATTTACTTCCATAGAGAAACACAATACAATACAATACTAGCTGACGTTTCGGCAGTATCGCCTTCTTCAGAGCCGCTTTTTTCGTGACTTCCAATGAGGAAGTTTAGAACAGCTGATTATAGTCGCCTATGGTTCATATCATTGTGTTTCTCTATGGAAGTAATTGTATGCTGTTTAAAAACCTCGCGATTGCTGAACAAGAAAACGACGCATTCATATTCCAATGCAGAGGTTAATAGAAAGTTGGACGTGAGAGTTACTACAAGATGTACCAGCAAGATATTTCCGACTTGCAAAATAAGCACTGTCACTAAGGCAAAAGATCGACCTAGCTCGACAGGCGATACACTTTCTCCGCCTCTGCATAAAACAATAAGTCGTTCCGAAATTCATAAAATGAAAACGACTACACGAAATATGCGGGCAGCCAGAGGATGACCACCGAGTATTGGACATCGAATTGCAAGCACCACGCACCTGTCTGTCTGTCTGAAGCGAAGCAAACAAAACCAGATGTTCAACAAGTGGAAGAAGTGCGAGAAGAAAGAAAACTATTGTGCTCAGTATTTGGAGGACCGCCTCTGGAGTAGAATAGTGGGTGGGTCAGTGTTGATTTGCAACCCTATTAGGTCTAATGCTAAAGCAACTTTGCGGAAGACATTCGAAGACCTTTTGAGTAAATCACATAACATGGCTTCAAGAGCATACAAAAACACCGCCAGCGAAGATCAAACGAATCGTAGTGGGATAAATAATGTTCAAGGAAATTCAAGGCTAAGCGTGCTAGGAGGCATGACCTTCCCTGACGGTGCGCGCTCGTTATTAGAATTGTGACCGAGCTTCTGACCATCTGAACCTATTTCTAAGATAACCTTGCTTAGGGTCGTACGTAGTTTACATGAAGTTCAGGATAGACTCCGCAAAAAAGCTAGGGATGAGGCGTTAAATAGGCGCGAACAACAAAAAGTAGGAGCAATACCAGTACCACCATTTCACCAAACAGTTCTTTAGAAAACAAGAGCCCAATAATAAAGTTGATATTAAATTTCGGACGATTAAGTATGAAACTTTCAAAGTCCTTAATCACTACCGCGCCAAGAGATACTGCTCCAACCTCACTGAAATACAAAAACGTGGTATGCGGGAGGTGCGAGAGCTGATAAGATCGAAAAACATAAGACTATCGGTTAGTGATAAGAGAGGAGAGTTCGTTGTAATTCCGCATCAGTTTGATGTTGGGATAACGGAAAAGAACCTTGAAGATGCTTTCCTTTATCGTCTACCGTCTGAGAAGGAATTTAAAAGTCAAAAAGTACTGAAAGTTAAACAACGAATGGGTTAAAATGGCAAGAGCGGCTGGGTTAAAAAGATCTCTCATCTCAAAGTTGGCATACCAACATGTCTCGTTCTGTACTTACTTATCAAGACCCATAAGTTAGTATCCAGCGATGATCTCGTGTTTACCGATCCATCGTTATTTAAGGTTAGACCTATCATTAGCCGCGTGGACGGGCCAACGGATAGAATAACGTGGTTAATAACCCTAATACTTACCCAGTTGTTGAAGTACATTCCAGCTCATCTAACGAACACCCAAATGTTCCTGGATCGCCTACGTAACGCGCGACCAACAGAGCGCGTACGTGGTGAAGTCTCTCGACGCCACTGCCCTCTATACGAACGTGTCGAATGACTCCGCTATGCAAGCCATCCGCCGGCTCCTTTTACAACACGAAAGAGCAATAAACATGTACGGCTTTTCGATCCAGCAGCTGATGACACTCTTAAAGATGTGCCTAAACT
Source organism: Angiostrongylus costaricensis (assembly GCA_900624975.1). NCBI lineage: Eukaryota > Metazoa > Nematoda > Chromadorea > Rhabditida > Metastrongylidae > Angiostrongylus > Angiostrongylus costaricensis. The sequence goes on along the minus strand of UYYA01000700.1, from coordinate 10,825 downwards.
GCTCAATCTTCAGATGGTCCGGGAGGTATTACGCACAAATGAGAGGGCTGGCAATGGGACGACTGGCACCAAGTCTTGCCATTGCATTCATGTCTAAGGTGGAAGCGCCATAATCGACCTCGGTCCGTTACTCTACTATATATATATAGATGACTGCTTGGTCGTTTGTTCAACACAAGGAAAAATTGACAATTGTGTCGAGTTGTTGAACGAACAGTCACAGTATATTAAATTCACCCGAGAGAAACCAAAAGAAAACAGGTTTCCATTTCTGAACGTGCAAATTAACCTATCAGAAAACGGCTACATTACGAAGTGGTATCGAAACCCAAGTAGTAAAAACAACTTGGTTCATTACCTCTCCTCTTATCCCTCTCACACGAAAAGTGCGCTTGTGAGAAACATGTTTCGAGCAGCTACCAGCGAGTGCACAGGAAGACAGCAGAGAGAGGAGCCCCGGATCTTGGCGCGGAAAATAGCCATTTTTAATGGCTACGAAACCGTAGCTCGAGATAGGTGTAGAGGAAACCACAGTACTCCAACGATAACTCTAGCGACAATAAGGTTCCATCTATACTGCCCTTCATTTCAAATGAAGTAAGTGCAGCTATAAAACGCTGTGTAAGAGAGGCTGGTCTAGAGAATTCGGTAACGATAATTGAAATGCCACCGAGTAATCTAAGACGCCAGCTAGTTCGTAACCGCCTATACGGCCGTCTGTGTGCAAGAGAAAATTGCATAATTTGCCTCAATGATAAAGACGGTGACTGCATAAGTTCGGATACAGTCTATCCGATCTCTTGTAAAGCGTGCGGGGACGAATACGCTGGCGAAACGGGTAGACCACTCCGCGTCCGTATAAAAGAACACCTAGTCGGTAAACGTAAACCCAATACTCCACTAGGCACGGATAGGACGCAGAGGCATAACGGAGAAGATTTTGAAGTAGGGAATGCGATCCTCGAGCAAAACTCTAGAGGCATTCTGGGTTAATTACAAGAATCCGAAAATGAACCGCAGAGAGGAATGCCTCATTATCACGCGTGATATTGGGGCAGTATTTAAGACTGTTGTTTTGATGAGATGGGAACAATACGATTCCGTGTAAAATCGTGCGGTTGGTCTCCACATGACATATTTAGTGGAATACTCCTAGAAAGCGGTGAGTGTGCAAAGACTTCGTGTTCAATGTGATTGAAATTTCGGTTCAGCATTTTCTCTGCTTGGTTATGGAGCTGTTTGGCCGTGTGGATATATATATATATATGTATATATATTACTATATACGTATATATTATATAAATCAGATGTACATAGGGAGGAAACTCTGTGCTGTAAATCCAGTGAGGAAAAGTCAGTTCTTAAAGGCCATAAATGTGTAATTGCTTGAAAGAACAAAGTAGGCAATACTTTCTGAACATCATTTAAATGCCACTGGCTTGTTTTGTTGGACGAACTCGTTAATTGGGTTTTCTGCCCCATGAAAGTAATTTGAATGGAGTTTTTTCTTTCACCTGACCCATTTTCTCATACGCTATATGGATCCCAGAATTTTATTCGCTCGTTTCGTTTCATCACACCCATCGTTAACGAAAGTCTTCGTTTACGTGCGTGGATTCAGTTACTGCTTGAAGATTTTTGGCCTTCTCTATAAATGCCTTTGAATTCTAGTTGAGTGAAGTCTTCCCACCCAGGACTGAGCTTCCCGAACAAGTCTGGTGCCAATTCGCGACCAGGAGGTATGAGAGGCTTGGTTTGCCTAGGGTACGGTGTCAAAGCAATGCAATGGTGGTATCGAACGGCCTCACTACCATTATGCTACACGTTCCTTCTTGAATGAATTATTGCAAGAAAATATGTTGCCATAGCTACTAGATACGAACCTTCCTAATGCACACTATACTTTTGCGATTTGCTTGTAAAGTCCACTACCTTCATTTCGTTCGCATAGGAAGGTTTTTACCAGATATAGGTAGAGAAGAGCATAATAAGTCCCTAAAAACGTTGTGTTTTATTGAAAATGGGTTTCCAGAAAACTGCAGCATTTTGTTCGTTGCTTTTCGATGTGTCAGATTACTGTAGTTGATCAAAGCTACTCACAACGACAACTTACAATCTCACATCTCAAACGCTGTACAGTTCGTGTAGTTCAGCCAAATGAGCTCCGAACACCTGGCGAAGCAGCAGACAGCTTCCACTGATTTCATCTGGTCGTAAAGCAATCTACGTGGTGTTTTCTTTTGTTTCAACCACTATATTATTTTTTATTTGGTCGTATTACATCAGTGCTTGACCTTCCATGGTTCAATTCTCATGAGACGAAATATTTACCCATGTTGGTGCATTGCATTTTTGCGCACTGCGCCAGTCAGTCTAAGGCAGCGTTTTTGACTTCTATAAATGAAATTCACTTATTTTAGAAAGATATCACTACTTTCGCCACTATTGACACTTCAATTGATTCTGTAGTTGGCCCAAGTGGCTTTGGAAAACTTTCCTGTGTGCCTTAAATATTGAAAGAGCAATTGTAAGCGAATCAGTTGCTCTGTTGTTTGTCCAAAAGCCTCTGTGATGTTGTGCATTTTGCAGCAACGATTCTAAACATCGTAACATAAAAAAAACTTTTTAAAAAAAACGTTGAAAAATAAGGGATATTAAAAAAAAATACAGACTTGGTTGAGTACTATTCGATCACCTCCGTCTCTCAGAGCTAGGCAATTCCGTGAATAAATGCGAGGCGACAATCGACATGAGCTCCTTCTCGAATGTCTTCTTACTCTCAGAGACTTCTAGTTGTTAGATGTTCCACTGATGAAGTATATCCAAACATCGTAACTCATTCTCTAAAATGTCTTGTTGATGGCGTTGATTAAATTTTAGAGCTCGACAACGCACAACTGGGTTGATTGCTATGGCAATGCGTAAAATGTCTGAGAAATCTCTACGAAAGGAAGTGAAGCCTAAGTGAGACCGACGTAAGGCGTTGAAAAACCCAGTACTTACATCTGAGATTTTTCTCCCTCTTTTCTTTCATTTCTTCGGAAAAATTCCTTTCCCATGTTGTCTGCAGATAATTCTTTCGCAATTTCTATCATGCATCTATTAGATTTTTGGCTGGAACGCAAATAAACATTAGTAAAAATGGGGGCAATAGTTAGTTGTACTACTAATAATAACAGGCATATTAGTAGTCAATATCATTTGAGACTTTTCAGTTTGGTCGTAATAGAGAATGTAGTAGCAGCAATAATAGTATCACTATCGTTTTTAAATCGATATACATTTAGACCCCTGCAACCAATTGGTTTCCATGCATGAGTGCAAAATAATTTTTCCTTCAAAAAACATGTCACACCTCATTGCATATTTTATTAATTGAAATAAAAGCCACTATAATCCAAGGGTGCATGTGATGCAGTGGTAGGAGGCGCCTTGTGACACGCATGTGGCATGACATCGACTCCATGCCCGTGGCTCACCAAGCCCTCCATACCTCTAAAGTCGGTAAATTGCTACCAAACTCGTGTTAGAGGATGGTAACACTGGTTCGATACATCGGCAGGCCACCAGGAATTATTGTAAAAGCCAGATATGAATTCGATCACCTACCACGTTGCATAATGAAGTCGAATGCATGGCGCATCCCCTAGGGATTGATCAACGCCGAGAGCTTTATCCTTTTATTTTTATTTTTTATAGTCCATAAATCTTTGCCAGCATTGTACATGCCAAAATACGATTCTTCCTCGATGACACTCAAGCATTCCAGAGCACATTAATTTTGTTCCTTTGCTGTCGGATGTTGCTGCCACCCCATCGAAATTTTTTAAACTTCAAGTAAAAAATAAAATTCCAACGGAAATATTATTTTAGAGACTAGTATATCTTTGTCTCTTATTCATGCCACATGGATATGCACATATTCTTAACATTACAGGACGAGCTCTGTTTTTACCACTCTGCAAAACGCTCTAGTAATCCACTTATCGGAAATTTCTCGGCAATTATTGGAAGAGCCAGCACCGTCACGAATGTGTGAATATTAGATTATAGCAATCGGCTGAAGGCACGTTTCACGGAGTTAAGTTATCTTACAAGCAGTCTTCCCTTTCCCACCACTTCTTCTTTGCCACCTACATGTTTGTCGGTACAGCACTCGGTGTTTCGTCTTCAACGGACGGGCTTATTTCCACCTAGCTCACGGCGCCGTAGAAGAAAACAGCTGCGCACCCGACTTCGGTGAAATCATAGCTATTTAAAATGAACACTGACAGAACAGCACAAAAAAGTAACGATGACAGTTATTATGACGGTAATCCACTACCATAATACCAGGGTGTATCACTTTTTTCTCAATAGCATTTTGTTTGGTGATTCTATCATGAGCTGCACCGTTAGCTAAACCCTTGAAGCTAAATTCTGCATTACGATGTGATGATGGAATGTTATAGGTCTTCACAGTTTCCAATCGTACATGTCTGTGGGGTTGAACTACATCAGTTAAAGATTTAGTTATCTACTGAGTGTCATGTCACTCAGCTATTGTGTTGTGCTTGGATTCTCCATTATTGTTTTCCTTACGACAATACATTAGCGAGTTTTGGCCAGAATCCTAGTATCGAAAACCTATGGCGAAATGTATCCTTTTTCTAGAGTTGTAGTCATCACCGTTTATAAGGATAAAGTCTCTGTTAGTAGTGAAGTCGTCGATATATCATAAGTCACACTTCCCTGTATGAAACTCGATGATCTCTTTACACTTCTTTATCTTTATGCACTTGTTAATGGCCAAGAACATAGAGAGGATTTTGTTCGACTTACTCTTGTTGTTCGTATCTCCCAGTTTTCCCTCTGTGGCTGTTCGTTTTGCCGTTTTGTGGTGAATCCGTTCTTTTCATAGTCGCGCTAGTCAGCGGATGCCAAACCGAGACATGATTAGCACTGCACTGAATTCTTGTTGTTGAAGAATACGCTGATTTCTGGGTCGACACAGAGTTCAATTGAATTTGGAGTAGTAAACATTTCTAGCCCACTAACGAGATTCAAACGCTCTAATCAATTCTACAACGTAGAATATTAGACGTGACTGTCGTTTCATGCAGTTCTCACTCATTCTGCCCTTTTTCTGGCGCTACGTGTACCATCATTTAAATGCCTTGCATTATTTGGTTAACAGTTAATATATTGAAATCGTAAAATAATCTCTGCGAAGGGAGAGGTGAGGACCCATTCATTGGGCATTTACACAACCTATTAAAATGGTTAGGCGCTTCTTAATGAAATACGCGTTAAATACTATGATTATGTGCAACGCTAAAACTTCTGGAAGTAAAGGAAAACAGCAGAAGAATAGCCTATCAAACATGTGAAAAGTTCATTTTTTTGCAGTCTCAGTCAAAAACCATTGCAAATCACAATATCCCTAATAGACCATCTCGCTCATTTCAATTTTCACCTTGAGAGCTTCATCCTTCCAAACACCTCAGTGTCTACCACATTTTTGTCCATCTATATAGGAAGAGTTCCATCTTCCTCCAAATACTGTGTGAGTACCCTTCGTGACTTTTGTTTGAGAAATTCTCGATCTTTTGGCTTTTCACTAGTAGACGCCTGATTTCTATGCGTATTTCATTTAACCTTCCTTCTGCTACAACAACAACATGTGTAGAAACCTTTAAACACAGGAAAGCTATTATTTAACAGTTCTTTATCAATGTCTATTAAGCTCAAACGCTTGTGTATAAACTATTATAAATATACTGTATGTCTTTACGAAGATCTCCCTATGTATATAAGAATAGATGCGCGTGTAGCGCAGTGGTTAGAGGCGCCTTGCAATGCACATGGGTTCGATTCCATGCCCAGGTTTACGAAGCCTTTCATCCCTCCTAGGTCGACAAATTGGTACCACTCTTGTGTGAAAGGATAGCAGCACTGGCTCGATACATCGCTAAGCCACTGAGAATCATTGCAAAGGCCATATATGCATTCAATCAGCTCTAACAGTACTTTATGAAGCCGAATGCATGGCGCACCTCTCAGGGATTGATCAACGATGAGAGTATTGTCCTTTATTTCTGCTTTATATGAGAATCGCTTGCTCTAGCAAACTGAACGTTAGCGTTTTGACCATTTCAGCTGGTTCGCTCAAGCCAAGCACTAGTTCACCATATGTACCATGAAGTCCAGGAAAACTTCTGCTGTTGATAAAAACTATAAACTCTATTGTTGATAAATTCTAAAATAGAACCACTTACAAGACGGTAAACCTCCTTCCCATTTTTAGGAGCTGTCGAATACGTGAATACTACATAATGCAGTTATGACTCTACACCACTGGTGAAAATCTTACCTAAGAAGCTCACGAAAAGTACCTAATGAAACTTGTGTTGAAGTACGCGTAATTCTGCGCGAAGATGGCTGTCAAGCCTCCAATTAAGTAAGTGAATGTTGTGACAAGCCGCTTCGCAGCTGGGCTGCTATTTGCATGGAGTTGGTGCTCATTTCTTCTTGGAACCCCTTTCATTAAACAAATTAAAAGTGGTAGGTCAAGAGTTCTGTGTATCCTGGATGCACTTCTTTAATATGTCTTCCACATCTCTCTTTTTTCCAGCCATTGAAAGGAGTATGACTCCTTCGTGGATCGTACGTGGTTTAAAATATTTCACATTTTTATCTCTAAGCACGCACATGTGTTTTGCCTGCGGGCTTCACAAATGGAGGCAAGAAGCTGTTAGAATGTGCACAACTTTGCTGAAAAGTTAAAAACTTACTTATGCCATTACAGTGAAATTCTGTGCTCCTGTCACTAAATTAACGTTTTATTTTTTTTTCTTTTCTCATTCACGCTCCTATTTCGAGCAGCAAAGCGATGGATCAAACTCCATTTAGTCCAAAAAAACCGGTGCTGTCGCCGAATGTTCCCATTCACTGCTGCTGCGTCCATACTTCATACTTGAATGGCCTGTCCTCACTGCCTCACTGGTTGTGCGGACCCCAGCGTAATCTTCATTTTCCGGAGATTTGCTGGTTAAGCCATTATGGATCCTTGGACTTTTAAGGTTAACCTGGCCAGGGTCTGCCCTAGGTCTCCACTACCGCAGGCAGTCGCAGCCCTTATGGATCAAAAGAGGATTTACCACCATGCGTCTTTAATAGCAGTACGGTGGTGGATCCTAGTATTGACTTACTTTTAGCCATTCTTCCTTAGAATTAGAATTTTTACTAACTCGATAACATTACACCTTCCTTTGAGCTGGAAGCCATAAGCTGCATGTACTTTTCGCATACTCCACGAGACCAAACTTTCAGAAAAGGAAGATCCGAGATTAGTGAAGGTCGTCGCATACGTCATCCTTCCTAAGAAGGATGACCGAAAAGGCCTTCGTAACAATCCTACGATATTTTTTATATAGAAATTGCCGATTTGCGCTCCCCAGATCAACCCCGCTGACGGGTGATTGCTGTGGCAAAAAGATCGATAGAAATAGATGAGAGACAGGCGAAACAAAGGACCCGCATGGTGTGGTGGTGAACGCGTTACTCCCCGGAAAGGATAATAGCGCGTTCGTTCCCCACCATAGACATCTGCGGTCCAGAGTTTTGCAAATATCTCAGCAACATTGTGGTTGTATTTCGCTTAGTAACCTGCCATGAAAATTATAGAAGGCAGAAAACAAAACGTTAAACACTTTACTACGTTAGTTAGCAGTTTCTCTTCGTTGCCATTGCCATTTCGATGCTCCGCGATGCTCGTTGTCTGTGGTCTTGAGAGGTCTTTATCCAGATTAGATGAACGTCTCAGGTATGCAAACGTCTATTCATTCCGCAGTCTAATTCGGATTGATTTACTTTTTCGCACACAGGGAGTTCTTCGTGAATTAGTTTGTCTCAAATCATCCATAATTCCATCTTTTTCTTTGTTTCATTGAGATCGCCAGCACTGTCTTTGCTTCACGGTATTGTTAGAAAAGATGTCAATGTCGCCTACAGAACGAAATTTTGTTAGGAGTCGTTCACCGTAACGTATCCCTTCTTTTCAACATATTGATTATTTGCACCACTGTACTCGGATAGTCTTGGCGATATTGGTCTATCTGTTCTATTCCTTGAACAAGTGCAACATTGACTGCTTTCTGGAACCAGTGCTGAACTTTGACTACCATTATTGCGCCGAGTAAACTTTTTATGTAATACTCTTCTATGCCTATGTAACTATGATAGAAAGAATGCGTTGATCTCTGCAATGCCAAATGCTTTTGCGCTGCCAACAAAGGTTGAATGACTAAACCTCCATCACTTTCAAGTGTCCTAGCTATAGTATATGCACTAAACTGTATTCGAAATTCAGTTTCGTGCGTGGGTCCAGGTTTATTGATCTACAGGTCAGGACTTTTTTTTTGAAAGACCCATAGAGCACATTCCATGCTAGTGATGAAGTGGTGTTGAAAAAAGTCATCGCTGTTGTCTTCTTTATTCAAAAGGATGATGCAGGAAGTCCTAACTGGTAGGGTATTCGTCCACTTGCGAATACGCCAAGTATGTTACTACTCGAGAGCTGAATGTAGATAATGACCGTCATTTTCTAGTAGATCAGCCGAAATGCTGTTAGGTCGAGAACTGCACCAATCTTGCATTTATCACTGTTCTTTTCCTCTTTTGTGAGGCCTCTTCGACCATTTAATGACCATCCCTTGTGGCAGATCTAGTCAAATGCACATCGCCTATTCTTTTTCAGAAACTCTTTAATCCTGTTTTGTAACCATTTAGTACTCGCATTTGGTCACGAACGGTTTGGTTGGCTCACGTCCAAAGACCTTGGTCTTCCCACGGATCCTTGTTTTGAGGCCAGCCGTAATCGGATAACGAAAACGTCGATGCGAATGGACTCATTATAAACGGCTTGCTTTCCTTCTACCTACAATTTTTCTATTTTTCATTCTAGATAGATTTTCATTTGGAAAAGGCGTGATTTGAAACTCCACAAAAGAGTGGGAACGAAATTAACGTGAACTAAATAGTCCATCTTATTCTCAAGGAAACCGATCTTCGTAGGAACCGCACCTCCTGTAGTTCAAATTTCCGTCGATAATGATCATTCTTTTTGAAAAAGTAACTTTTATGGAAAAGATGAACCACAGGAAACAGTAGTTCTGCAGGAAGATCTTTATCTTTGTTGTGATTCTTCCGTTCTGTCCTTACTTTTTTTTTTATTAAAACCACTTCAGTAAGTGGCAAAATGGGCGCGTTTTTAATCTCGAATGACCACTCTTTCGTAGTCTCTTCTGTTTTGTGATATAAATAACTGATCTATTTAAATACAACCACTATTGATGCGGACACCATTGTCTTCAATATCATAGCTTTATTGTTATTGCTGGTTGACCGACGGATTTCATTATGTGCAACCCTTATAGTGATTCCTTTTTTAGCCATCCTATGAGATGGAAGGTTGAAATCCAAACCGTAGCAGTGCCTCTTTTGGCTCGTCGATGAGCTTCCTGCCTACTGCACTTTCTTTACATTATGGCGAATGAAGACATAAATGTGAAGCATTTGACAAAAACAAATGATGTGATTTAATTTGTAATCTGATAAAGCTGAAGTCGCTATGACTTCGACATTTTTCGCAAATTCGCTATGCAGAGCTCACATTCCATCCGTGCTGTTCAGGCCAATCCCTTGTTGACACCATGCATATTGAATCTTCAAACATTTCTTGCAGTCACTTTTTATTAGCACCGAGAAGGTCTTTGCACCAATGAATTCCGGAAAAGGAAAAGGAATTGAGAAAAAGATGAACTTCAGAGTTCCAGTGCAACTGCAAGATGATGTTGATGCGACCACTAAGTCTCACGAACTCTTCGGATGCAACTGCCATTCTAATCCTAACGTAGACAAATCATAGATAAATACTTCGTCATCTTACAAGCTGACGTTTCGGCGGATTTCGCCTTCCTCAGAACCTGGAAAGGTCAAGTTAACTGCAATCTACACGGCCAACGTTTTCTACAGTTTTCGGCGATAAACATCGTTTCTCTCAACGCCATCAGCTGATTCTGGCGTCTGATAGTTCAAAAACCAATTTTGCGAAGTAAACATGCCCGTGCACCTCACGGTTGTGGTTCCATTCTGCGCCATGCAACCCTCGCATCCATCCAGGGTCAGTGAATTGGAAGCATACCTGTCTGACAAACCCTCCCCGATCCACAGAAGCTGGCAACTGTCTGAGACGATGACCGAGGAGCGTCCTGGTGTGGCTTCCCTGTGATTCAAGAGTCAATGTCATTTATAAACTAGGCCCAAATCCTGAAAGCAGGGACTGGATTCACTCACAAATTTAAGGCTTTCGTGGGAAAGGACTGCCATGAAACGTACCGAGTGAAAGAAAAGCTGTGATTGGCATAATTTGTGTGATGTCGGATTATGCGAAATAAATAGAACGAAAATGGAAAAATGGACAACACAACTATTTCGTGATAGTTCCCAGGATCGACTTTCTCTTAACCTCGGCATTGGAATATGAATGTGTCGTTTTCTTGTTCAGCAATCGCGAGGTTTTTAAACAGCATACATTTACTTCCATAAAAACACAATACAATACAACGCTAGCTGACGTTTCGGCAGTATCGCCTTCTTCAGAGCCTGGAAGGGTATACTGATATACAATCTACTAGGCCAAACGCTTCAATAACACTTACAAAAAGACGAAAGACTCTTCGGTAATTACATGATCAACAGCTTCTCCGAAAAACCCACCGCTTTTTCGTGACTTCCAATGAGGAAGTTTAGAACAGCTGATTATAGTCGCATGTGGTTGACGACT